>VYZQ01000842.1:15250-30598 GCA_013400655.1 Mystacornis crossleyi
GAGAAGGGACCTCATCGATGTCTATAAGTATCTTAGGGGGGAGTGCCATGAGGGTGTTTCCAGGCTGTAGTGGTGGTGCCAGGCAGTAGGACAGGAGGCAGTGGGCAGAAACTGATGCAGAGGACGTTCCAGCTGAACATGAGGAAGAACTTCTTTACTGTGTGGGTAGCCACGCACTGGAACAGGTTGCCCAGAGAGGTTGTGGAGTCTCCCTCACTGGAGACACTCAAGAACTGTCTGGACACAATCCTGTGCCGTGTGCCCTGGGACAACCCTGATTGAGCAGGGAGGCTGGACCAGGTGACCCACTGTGCTCCCTTCCGACCTGACCCATGCTGTGATTCCGTGGCGTGGTGGTTGAGTCAAAGAAACGCTGTTTGGAAAACGTTTAAGTGCGGCTTTAAATAAGTTACTCAAAATGTGCAGTGAAATCAGGAATCTAAATCCATTGGGGAATGAAGACTGAGGAGACAACGACAGTGATGGGGTTGGTTCTGGCTGTAAGAGTTATTACTGCAGCAGGGAAGCTGGTGTGGTGTAGAAATTACCCCCATTTCAAACCGAGGGCAGGAGGGGAGGCTTGCACAAGGCAGCAGCTTTGTCAGGAGGAAGTGGAACACACGCTGTCCTACCTCCACTGCCTCCTGGACTACAGAGAAAAGCGATCCAGCCTGGGGCTTGGATAATTTTTTCCATGATTTAGCAAATTTTTACTGCAACGTTAAGATTCAAAAGAGGTAATTAATTAATTAGCATTAAATTTTTATGAAAGTGCGGTTAAGAAAAGTACCTTTGAGAGTGGTAAGAGGCATAAGGGTGGGAGAGTGAAAGAAAATTAAAAATTAAACTCATTAAACAGACAGCCATCTTGTGTGAAGAAATCCTGTTCTCTTAATTATGAACGCTTTCCAAAAGGCATTGACACAAAAAAGCGAAAAAGGCCTACAACTGAAATAGTTTTTCTTGCCCCATTCCCTGGCATCCATGAGACTAAGACAGCACTGAAGATTTGCCTCTCTGGCAGTTCAGCCTGATTCCAGGCTGCTGTGATCTCCTTTTCCTCTCTTTTTTCCTCAGATATGACCCACCTTTATGGTAGCATTATTTCTGCAGCAGGGCAGTCAGCAGGCTAAAGCTGCTGCTCTGGCTGAAAGTTAACATACTATTCTGATCATTTTGTGTGAGTTCGCAGCTGTACCTGTCACCTGACTTACTTGGCTCACTGCATATCTGCACAAACACCACCACCAGCTCCAGAAGGGGGAAGAGGAACTTAAGAAAAAAAATTTATAAAAGGGACTGACTAAATGCTATTTTCCTGTACAGTTTTCTACTGCAATATAGTGGATTATTGCCAATTCTTGCTCTTTTGTTTCAACCTTCAGTGGATTCCTGAAAGCTCCAAATCTGATTACCCAAGAATCTCTGTTGTCTGCTTTTAAGACTCCAGCCTGTATAGTTGAAAGACAAGCTTGATGACACTAACTCAAAGGCTCAGAAAGACAAAAGCAGTTGACAAAAAGAATACCAAGTCTGTTATTTCTGTGGTTATGTTTCTTAAACCTTGCTACTCCGCTGGCAGGACTGACACCACTCACTCTACACAGAGCAGTGCAAATAGAAAAGACTTGGTGGAAATCGTGTCTCTGCTTACCAACTTGAATTAAAAATGTATCAGCCAGGAAATTCATAGCAGGCAGCAGAGCAGGCAGACAGACTGTAGCTGGTGATTTTATTAGCTACCCGGGTTTCTGCAGGTAGGGCTTTATCCCTGAATCTTTTTTTTGTGTAGATTTAAGTACATGAGTGACTCCACTGATGACAGTGTGACAGCTCACCTTGGTAATATTAGGAATAAATACTGCAGTGTCAGGGCCTGACAGTGTAGAAACAGTTCATTTCAGTTATCTGGTAAGAGCTAACTCAAAGTTGTTTACTGACAAAAGAATGAAGAAGTTCAGAGTGGCATTCTTCGCTCTTTGTACTGCCCAGTATGCTTAGGCCTCTGTATTTGCACAAGACTTCAGAGCAGTTTCTTTGCATACAAAGTATGTGTAAGTGAACAGCTACCTAGCAAGAAGGAAAGAAATTGAAATACCTGGGGGAAAAAAACCCAGGTAGAAAGGAAAAGAAACAAACCAGAAATTCTCCTTTCATCTGCTGTGCTAATACATAAGCATCAACCTAACAATGCACCAGTGTTGCAACACAACAAGGATGCTGCAGAAATACTGAAATACACAATGTAAGTGCAAATACCTTTAAAATAAAATTATGAAGTAAAGGTTGCAAATTCCAATCATGACTCCTTCCATTTACTACATATTTTCCTTAACTTTTATAATCTGGTGGATGCAGCAGTTCTCTCAGGATTCATGGAATTTCTCTGAGGTTTAAAACTAGTTAGAAATTGGCAGGAGCTATGTGCCAGTCATTTTTATATCCTAAACTATGTTTTGCAGATAGCCCATAGGAATATGCCATTCTGAGTATCATTTATAAGTAATAACATGAATATTTACCTCCCATGCTTAATGACACTGGCATCTCAGCTAACCATGTGTCCTGGCACGGGGTTAAAATATTCTGAAGTTGCGTAAATATCTTAATCTTACCTTTTCTTTCCCTCAGGAGAAGTTCAGCACGATGGCTGCTAGTTACGTGGAGTAAATCCCAGTACGCCTGAAAGTCATGCTGCAATTTCCATGTTATGGGTGGTTTTCAGTAGGCACAGTGTCATGAAGAAGTGAGGGATACATAGGCCCTCTAAAATTCTTCTTCTCGTCTTGCCAGGTGTCAAATGTTGCATCATTTCTTGTCCTTCTGACTCACGGTCTTGTTTCATGGGGCCACTATCAGCTGTGCAGTTCAGGCTGGCTGAGAGGCAGCTCACTTTCACTGTACTGCCTCAGTTCCCTTTAATACTCACATCTGAGCTCTTTATTTTTTCAGTAATAGGAACAAAAAATTTTTCAGCATCCAGAGCTGTTTTTGCATTTGATTGTGGGAAGTTCCTTCTCCAGTCAGGTCCGGACAGTTTATTTCTATCTGTCTGTAAGCTACATTATGTTAAAGTGATTGCTTTTATACTTCATGAAAACTTCTTAAGGCTCTTCTGTGGAGCTGCGCAGTTTTCTGCAAACACAGATGTGCCACGCCCTGGGCAGTTACCTTTTCTTTCCTGTTCTCTTGCTTGCTCTGCTATACTTCAGTCTTCCTAATATTACTCCCGTTGCCATTACTTCGAATGCTCCTTATTCTCTTTGCTGCTTGTTCAGTCTTTCACCCTTTCTCCAAAGCTTTCTACTTCTTTCTGTTCTACATCTACTCTCCTTGGCATTTTTAAAGGCAAGCTCTTGATAAGAGTTACCGTCTGATTTGTCGTGAGGAGTTATCCTGCTTTATAACAGTTTAAAATAAGACTTGAGGAAAACAGTCCCTGATGACCTTGTTTTGCAGACTTAGGTTTAGGCTTCCCAATGCAGTTAGAGCGATAATTAATGACATTTCCTAATCTAGCTGGTACTGTTCAATGATACTGTAAAAGAACATCAGCTTTGTCTGAACACTTTGACTTTATGTGAAATCTTTGTCTCGTTGGGAAAGTCCTTACGTGCTGTACTCGTACTCGGTGTTTGCACTGAACAGGGCACTGTTTTGTGCTGTGGCTTACAAGATTAGTGTTGATAATCTAGAGATGTTTTGGTTATTGATGAGCAGGGCTTACACAGTGTCAAAGCCTTTTCTGCCTCTCACCCCACCCCACCCCACCAGCGAGAGGGCTGGGGGTGCACAAGGCGTTGGGAAGGGACACAGCCAGGAGAGCCAGCCCCAGCTGGTGACAGGGGTATCCCACACCATACAGCATCATGCTCAGCATCTGGAGCTGGGGGAAGAAGGAGGAAGGGGGGGACGTTTGGAGTGACAGTGTTTGTCTTCCCAAGTCACTGTTACACACGATGAAGCCCAGCTTTCCTGGGGATGGCTGAACACCTGCCTGCCTCTGGGCAGCAGTGAATGAATGCCTTGTTCGCTTTGGCTGTGGCGTGGCTTTTGCTTTCCCGATTAAATTATCTTTATCTCAGCCGTAAGTTTTGTCACTTTTACCCTTCCAGTTCTCTCCTGCATCCCACTGGAGGGGAATGAGCAAGCGGCTCATGGGGCTTGGTTGCCAGCTGGGTCTAAACCACAACACTAACCTAGAGTAGCTGAAAACAGCTGTGGATCCTTGGCTGGAAGAAGTGCAAGCTGGTGCAAGATATGTAAAGACCACTTTTTTACCACGGCAAAAACCTGCAGATATCTCGTGTGGAGCTGAAGTGAATAAATGAATCATCTGGAAGTCTTACTGCTCTATCGTGTTGTGTTTTTATTCTAAGACAATAGGCAATTTTAATTTTTCTAATTCAGTAGTTATTTCACCTAATTCAGTAGTATTATGTAAGGAAATAAGTTTTCATCTGTTCCTTCTTGATTGTTACAAGGTACCTGATAAATTTCTGGTTTGCTCTGTTGTACCTGGTTCTTTGCAATGGGACTTCTTTCCCATGTAGCTGAAGGACACTGAAATCAAAATGCTATTTTCAGCATCACACATAAAAATTAACAAACTTCATACACAGCAGAGAAACCTTTTACCAAATTGGTTTTGTTTAAAGCATCAAGGCTCAACCTACATTTTCTTTCTTCATAGTCCTCTCAGGGGAAAAGAACTGAGCAAGAAATTTCTTGCGTAATGTACTATTTGTGGAGGACTAAAATATGTGGTATGCTTTATGCAGGTGATTCTTCTATCACCCTGCCTTTCTAGAATTTATTCATATATTCTGATGATATAGTTACATATTCTGTCCATACATATATATTTGTTTTTGTAGCCTCATTTATAAATATGTTTAGGCTAGTATTAAACTTCTTCTAGACATGCATTTTATTTCCATTACATTTGTCTGTAAAACATTTTAAGATATCTGAAGTAGGAGAAAGAAGGTTACATATTAACTTACTTAGAAGAAAAGTAACAATCTGCTTTTTTAATAATAGATAACCACATTGCCCTGGATGTTTTATATTCACAAGTTGCTGAAAGAGATAGGCTAGAGAAAAATAAGTATCAGTCTATACATGAAGGCCCAGATAAGCCATTACAGTATTGAATAAATTGTTCAGTTAAAGATTCACATTAGATCATAAAAATAGGTTGCACATGTGGATCACAAGACAAGAAGATCTCCATATTGCACAAGTTTGGATCTGTAATATTGCCATCTGAATCAGTGCTGCAATCCAGATTTTCCTTGCCTTTTTTCAGTCAGAGCCAGAGTAAAATGAACAGAACATGTATAAATATGATAGTGAATGTGCTAAGAAACATGCATCCATAGATATGGAATGACAACTGTCTTGAAGAGTTTTCTGGCATTTTTTCGTGTACTGACGTGACATTTAAAGATATGATAGATGTTATTATAATGGGGAAGGAAATCTTACAGTTCACCCTTACTGAAGTGAATAAACACCATGGTGGAAAAATTGCTTGTAATAAATACTGATATTATCACTTACTGCCTTAGCAGCTGAAATAAAGTAATAATAGGAAATACCATGTATATTCTCATCCAAAATAGGATAGAAGGTTTGTCCCACACAAGAGAGAAAATAGTATTCTCTGTATATTACATGTCTTAGTAATGTCTTACCTTCTCAATGTTTAATGTGTGCTTGATCCTCAGAGTCTGCTCTCTGAAACAGGTGTTGGAGCTTTCTCGTGAGCTAGCAGTAAGGCTTTGAAGCCTTCAATAAAACTACTTGGAGGGATTTTCTGTGTCTTTCTTGGCACTGGACACAAAGCAATAATGAGGAGACTGACACTGTTTGATGATGGGCAGTGATGCTGAAACCTTGTTCCGTCCTTTTGGCAGCATTTTGTTATCCCAGTGCTACAGAGGGGACATGATGTCATGAGCCATGGCCAAGAGAGGAGCGTGATGGTTGCAGTGACTCTGAGTAGACAGAGTAGGAGGCATCAAATCTCTGCAGAATTTCACAAGCCTCAAGCGAATGATGAAACTGAAGGGGAGTGGAGTACACAGTAGGAAACTCAGATGGATAGAAAGCTGAGAGATGCATGGCATATATTTCACTCTGTCTGCCCAAGGAGTTAAAATAGCTGTGCTGTAGGCTTGAAGTCCTCTGCCACAGGGAATAAACAAGGGAGTACCCACAGGATGCTGCAAGTAGTGGCTGAATGATGTTTTGAGATGTGGCATCAAATCGGGACAGAGAAAAGTACAGAGAAAAGTTTCTCCACACTGAATGCTGCTAAGAACCAGAGGTCAGTGTTGTACAGAAATGCTATATATGCTAACAGATAAATGAACCAAAAGACAGGTGATAATATAAAGAATACAGTTAGTGAGCAGAGCTATATTTACAGAGGACCTCAGCCAGGCCGAGGTTAGCAGTAGAGGTGTTTACTGTTCAGACACTGGTCTGACAGGCTCAGCCTGTCTCCTGGCTAAGGGCAGGTCCGTTCCAGGCCAAGCCCAGGGAAAGAAAAAAAAAAATCAAATTAGCCAAATCAAAAATTACTGGTTGTATATATTTATTTTCACAAAATAATTACATTGTACTGTAGCATGTAATTGAGTATCATCACTGAGCTTAGAATATGTGTTCATCTGAAATACTTCACTTGTAACAAAGAGAACTTCTTTCCTATAAATAATATGAAAAAGTTATATCTGAAACACGTCACTCTTTGAGTTAAAAAATAAATCCAGATAGACAAAAGACAATATAAAATGTAAAACACCCTCCTCTAACACATTTAAGCAAATGAGGTTTTGTTCTAAGACAGAACAGTGACACCAAAATGTTCACTCCATCTCCTGCACATAGCTGTTAAAAGTTTTACATCTCTTTGTAGACTATACCTAAAAATACTAATTCTATACATATTTTAATTTATTCTTTACCTCAAAAGTCTGTTAACTTTTATCATTAAAATTGCTATTTATTTGCTATAATGTCCAATTTCCAAGACCCATGTGTTTTATAAAGCAAATTCTTAACAAGAGAAAAAAATAATTAAAAGTTATTCCAATTCTAGAGATGCTTTGTGCCCAGCTCTAAGAGAAAAAAAATTAGTTGCTTTGTGTTGCATCTTGCTTAGTGGTATTAGAATGATGGAATCCAAGTAAGAATTTTTTTCTCATGTTCCTGAAGACAACCATCCATGATAACCATGAAATACTACCGTGAAAATGTTGAGGACATAAAAAACTCATATGGCTTCCATGGAGGTCAGACGTTTTTGTTGAAGAGAAATCCATCGAAAGTTACCAAGTATAAAGATTTCCAGACCAAAGTGTTTCTGAGCTGATAACTGTTGAAGGCTTGGAGAGGATGAGAAAGAAGCATGATACGTGGTTGCTCCTTCTCTGTAGGCATCTGCTTGTGAACACTGCTGGAGACAGGATTTGAGGCCAGATGGATACAGCCACAGCCACTCCCTCCCCTTTCCTACCCTTCGTATTTCTGAAACAACTGAAGCAAGCACTCTAGAAATACTTAACTAAATCAGCAGGAGGTCCAGTCCTGTGTATTTAATGAGGCAAGAGTCCAGTTTGGAGAAAAAAATAGGTTGCAATCATATAATTAAAAATGGAATGGTTACATGCAAGGGAGAAGTATTAGAATCATGCAGGCTATCTCAGTACCTCTTCTTTGAATTCAAAGTTTTGCACCTACAATACTTTTGTTTGATTTGCACCTACAATACTTGTGTTTGAATGTGGAGCCTGGTGCTTCATCTTTTAGGCTTGTGTGAGTCAACTGGAAAAGAAAACAATTCCATGCGGACATCACACAATTGCCTGAGCAACCAAATGGAAAGCAAACTAGCTTTCCTCTTGGATGGGTAGCTAGAAGCCCTGTGTAGTGGATTTTAAGGAATTATTTCTGCATGGAGTTGGGAAGAGAAGCAGCAGGTACACAAACGGCAAGGCAGCATATTATGGTGTGAGCTACTAACAAGCTCACACTGATTTTCTGCTTTCCCTTGACCTGGTACCATCCGAGAGTATTTTCTGCTGGCCAGTATCATCACATCTGCTCATGAAACCCAGTGTGTGGATCATGCTCTCCTGGAGACTGGCACAGTGGGAGGGCTTGAGAAGGAGTCTCTCTGAGGTGCATATGGAGCCAGACAATCTATCTAGGGTTTTTTGGGGACCCTGCAAATGAACTGTCCCTCTTACCCTCACCCCATGAAGTGACCTGAGGCATTTTACCAGGGAATGCTGTGGACTTGTGGATTCTTCTCACGCTAGGAAAGGGAGGTTTCTTGTTTGCAGCAAACGGTACAACTGGGAAGCATTTCAGCTTCCCGTAGAGGATTTCCCTCGTTATGCTCCAGTCTAGAAGTTAACTGGGCAATATGTTCTTCCTCACCTCTCTGCTCTTACTGTCACAAGGATCATTCAGAAAGTCTGTGAGTTATAGAGGAAAGCTGCTGCATAAACTCATCGCACCATTTTGGGCCCAAAACTGCACAGCAGCCTGCCCTGTATCATCCTCTCCACCCAGGGAGTAGCTACAAGAGCAAAAACTCTTCTGTGCCTAGGGAAGTGACGTCCCTCCTTGTATTTCTTGTTATATTTTTACATCCCACAACATTCATTAGTATCAAGTTGATCAGAAGCCTGGTAAAGAGAGCTTTAACAAAGTAAGCTCTATAGTGGGCATTACTTTGGTGAATAATTCCTTGTCTTGTCTGCACAGCAAAATAAGGTCCTTGTTGCCCTAGACATTACAAGAGATAACCAAGAGATAGTTGCTGTTCTGAAGTGTCTCTAGCGCAAATGGGAAAGCACAACACTGGAAGCAAAATAACATAACCCTCATTTTATAGGCAGGAAAGACTGGCACAGAAAAATTAGATGCCAAAACTGCATTAAAATAGAACCCAGATCTCTAAACTCCATGGCTAGTACTTGACCCACAAGACAATCTTTCTTGTTCTGCACCACTACAGAGTGCTTACACCATCTGATCTGCGCAATGGTATTTCAATCTCTCCCAGAGTTGCAAATAATTTTTAAAAATGCAAACTGGTGGAGAATCACATCCTTGTTGTGCAACAAATTGTCACATTTTCCCTGTCTTGGTTTTTTTTTTTTTCTTTTTAATCATGGAATCATGTGCTTATTAGTTCTCCTTGTACTGCAGCCTGTCTGCACAGAGAACAGTCACCAGGTGCTATGATAAAGAAGAAAGAACATCCCTAAGTTATTTTAATCTATTGACTGGGAAATACTAATAATTTTCCAACTGTTAGATGTTCATTCTTATTTGTCCTTCTGGATGTTCATCTCATGCTGAGTGTTAATTTTCTTTGCTCTGCGAACTGATCTACGGACAGTTGTCCAAAATCTGAAACATTTGGGGGCATGGCCAGCTGGAAAGGGGTAAGAAGCTAAAAGTCCTAGAGCACCTATTCATCTTACAGGCACACAGATTGCCCTGCTGCATATTGTTGCCTCTTCAGATCTACTGCCCTGGCTGCATGCATAGTGATCCTTAACCCAAGCCTGTCTAATAATAATCTGGATAATAATCTGGATATGTTTCAGCACCATAAATCATATGCCTTACCTCACCTGAATCACTCTGAGAGAACTGAGTTATGTGTGGGGTTACAGCAGAAGCATGTTTTGAAGATGCTTCCTGCAATGTTTCCCCTCTTCCTGGTTCTCTGTGTAGTTATTGTAAAGGGTCTGAAGGTAAGGGTAGGGAATGGCTTTAAAGGAAAATCTGGGGAGTTTTTTGTGGGGGCTAGATCTACCCTACTATTTAAGTTTATGGCATTTATCAGTGTTGACAGATTTCCCAGCAGTCCCCCAGCCCCCAGCAGCTGCATGCACACACATGACACATATATGTGGCCATCACACTCACACCTCCCCCCAGCCCTCTCTCACAAGGTGTCCACAGACCTGCTTGTCCTATCCTGCCCTCCCCATCAGCAATGGGGCGCTGCTCAGCTGATGTGTCATTCCAGCAGCACAGTAGATCTCTGCCCTAAGAGAGAAGCAGATTCTACTCTTCTACCACCTGAACCAGTAGAGGTGACAAGCCTGGGACTAGAGTTTCAAAGACAAAAAGTGGGACAAGTGGAGGGGCTGTCATAGAGAAAGGTTTTGATGGAGTGAGGGACTCAGGAGGACATAAGGGTAACATTTTCCTTCTTCCTTCTCTGTCTTTTCTACAATGACACACTGCAACACTTTAATGTAAGGAGAAAGGGGCATATGTGTAAAAGGAATATTTATCCTTCTGAGATCTCTGCTCTACATGAATTCCCATCCACTCCTCTGTCTAAACCTACAATCTTCCTTATTCCAGGACTGGCAATCTTTCAACAAAGGAGGGGTGGGTTGTATTTTTCTTTCCCCAGTTAGCTATTAAATGTGCCAATGGAAACTTGGCGAGAAGCTGAAGATGTGCTTTTGCTTGTGAGGGGAGGTCTCAGTTCCTGCTGAATTTGGAGCTCCATGGGGGCCAGAAGCAAATGTGTGTCACTTTGAAAGTGCCACAGTGCTCTGACTGCCGAGATCTCCCATGTTGAGTGTGATAAAGCTGCTCTGGCCCCATCCTCTCTTTGCTGTTGTCCTCTGCACTCTGCAGATTTGCTATAGTTGGGCAAGTGGCCCTGGGAATTAAACTCCACAAAATACCAGGCCCAGTACCCTGGCATACAGCAGGAGGAGGCAGGCAGCTTGGAACAATGTGGCTGGTGGAGGCAGGCAGCTGGCACAGTGTGGCTGGTGTGCAGCTCCAGCATTCATTGTGTGAGGCACCTTTCTTTTTTCTCTTTTTCCAAAACTGGTTGTTATAAAACAGAGAGGCCACACAGGGAGTATATTCTCCAGAGAAGAGAGAAATACTAAGTGGCTGGGACAGCAAATGTTGGGACTGACTTTCTCATAGACTCCTTGAATATCTAAACCTACAGGAATGCTGACATTTTGGGGATAAGCCAGCCCCACCCTTCATAATTAGGCCAAAAGCCCTCTGAGTTGACAACACCCCTGTGTTGCCAGATGCTCCTATATGTCAAGTACCGAATTACCCGAGGACCAAGAGACATGTCGATGTCAGTGGAAATTATGCAACATGTACTTTGAAAACAAACTCTGAAGTAGCCCCTTAACGACAGATTAATTAGGCCATTTGATATATACTTATATATCTTGCTGGATCAAAGTTAGGCCGTATGTGCTTGGCTATGCATGGGGACTTACTCTCATACGTGGATTTCTTCCTCTGCTCCCCCCAGGGACCAGATCTTTTGCGCACTTAAACAAGCTGGAAACAGTTGAAACTAAATCCCAGTACGTAACGTGAATCCTGTGTTTAGTGGGTTTGACTTTTAAAAATGCGAATGCACACAGGCCCTGATGACTTCAATAGCATTTATGGGTGCTCGGTGCTTTTATAAATGTCACACTATTTATAAAATATTTCTGTGTCCTTTTTTTATATTCTCTGTTGGCCTGTCTCTTTTCCACTGTGGTACCTTTGATAGGCATAGTCACATCAGGATGTAGCATGTGTTTGAATAATTAAGAAAATACAAATTTAAAAAAAAAAAAAAAAAAAACCAAAAACAAATAAAAGTTATCTTTATTCTAGTCCATATTTTTCCATTGCTCAGCCACCAAAGATAACAATACCATTTCACCACCGCTTTTTACTTTCTGTGGAAGAAAAATACTTTTAGTTTTGCAGTGGTTTATTAAATGTTTTAAGTCCAATTATTTGCCCCTGGAGTTTCCCCCCTAAGCTTTAGAAAATTGTTTCGGCTATATCCAAACTCATGCCAACTTCCTGGCTTCTTGGCCGCAACCCGTCAGTGAGTGCTCTACTGAGAACCACTTTGAGGCTCTCCTTGAACCTCTTCTTCTTGCTGCTTCCTACAAAGAAGTAAACCAGGGGGTTGATGCTACTGTTAACGGTGGAGAGAACAACGGTGACGTGGTTCTGCTGGCTGAGCAAAGATGACCAGTGGTGGTAATTCAGAAGATACAACAGCCTCATAGGCATGGCAAAGATGAGGAAGACAATGACTGTGACCACAATGATGATGTAGAGCTTTGACGAATGAGGTCTCAGGGAGTTACGGTGAATCCTGATAACCAGGATCAGGCTGGACAGAACCATTAGAGGAATGAAGATCATGAAAGTCAGGATCCATGTGAAGATGAGCAGTGCTTGGCAATGGTTGCCATCGTCGAATTGTTCCTTGGTTGAATCATCTTTGCATGTTAAATATTCGGCTACTGTCATGAAAAAAGACAGAGTCCACAGAATTGCGCACACAATTGCCGATTGGTGCTGTGACCGGTGGCATCGGTACCAGATGGGGTAAACAATAGACAGACACCTCTCAATACTGATGGCTGTCAGGAGATAGAGACCAGTATTATAGCCAAGAAGGAAGACAATTGATAGTGTGGTGGTTACATAATAGTAAAAACCATATGCGAATCCAAAACCAGCGATGTACTCAATTGACAGAATAAACGTACAAAGCAGTAAGGAGATATCAGCAATGGACAAGTGTGTGATGTACGCAGTGAAAGGGTTTCTTTTGATCTGGAAGCAGAGGCACCAGAGGACAATTCCATTTTCACAAAAACCCAGGAAGGAGATGATCATAATTACCCAAAGTGGGGTCAATATCTCCCAGACCCTTTCCTGTGTAGAAATGTTTCTGTGCATTGAGATGTTCTCTGTGCCTTCGCTGGGATGAAACGTTATGTTTGACTCATCCATGGGGAAAGCTCAAGTTTGGATAGCACAGCTCTTCCTTCTGCAAATATGTATAAAAATATACTGTGAGCATTGTGTGCTCCTCCCCTCCCCCTTTTCCTTCTGTTTTGTGGACCCTCAATTTCTGCTCATACATGAAGGCCTTGGCAAAAGGAACACCAGCTTTGATATATTGATGCTGGCTAAAACCCAGTTGGAACTACTCTTGGCAATGTTAAAGATCGCTAAGCCCATCATGCTAGCAGAAATCCTGAGCCACCTTCTTTAAGGGGCTCAGCCTGTGAGTGCTAAACCACAGCTAAAGAGATTCTTTTAAAGAGCTCTTGGACAATCAATGTCTCCATCACATGGCACAGTTTCATGATATAGTCATGACAAATGGCATTGGTGGTTCTTGTTAGAGCCGTAGATTGTTCCCAGACAGGACTCTTCAGTTCCTATTGAAGCTAATGGCATTAATTTTAAGTTAAACATATGTATTTCAAGTGAATTTGGCTCATAGGTTTTTCAGTTTAAAAAAAAAAATGATACCAACATCTGTTTTCCAGAAAGGGATTTAATTAAGTAAAAATAATATGTAGTTACTCAGCATTGTATTCCCTCCAAGTACAGAGGTGGAGGGAGGGCAAAATGCCACTGTTTTGAGAGAGCAATTTCTCACCTGGTTTAAGTGTCATTTATCACAGCATAACATACTTTAACCATGTTTACACATAGCACGATGGTAGGTATCTTGCATACATTACAAATCTAACCCATCACAAGGAGATGTTGTTCATCACATCATGTTCATCATCATCATCATCACAAGTTGTTCAGGTTCCCTGCCATTGTTATAATGGTTTTAACTGTTGTTTTGGTGAGTTATGGGGTAAATTCTCCTTTTGTATATCTCCTTTTATCTCATAACAGAGAGTTAGTACCATTGGCTTCAGCTGATTTTAATGCAAGTGTTTCATACTCCATTCCCTGTTGACTTCCCAGCTGCCCTGTGATGATGCTCAGTCACATTCAGGACACTTTAGGATTTACTGATGTTAAGAGGGACTAGTTGTCAACAATAAGCTTACCTAGATGACTTGGTTCATCCGTATAACCTACCTTGTTCATTAACGTGCCATAATGAGAATTTACCCATATCCTTAGGTAGTTAAGAACATCAAATGCAAGGTAAAGAAGTTTCACTGGGGCAACTTTTTCAATGATTATTTAGAGAGAGCCATTCACCCCAGTCATAGTTGCTCTCTCATGGGCTTTGCATTTCCTGGTTTCAAAACAGCTCCTTAAGACAGGAAATCACAGTCTAAGAATGAGCATTCTGTCAGCAACCTGGGAAGCCTCAGGGCTTGCTGGCATTTAAACCTGTGCAAAAATATTAATGATGATCCCACCTGTATGCTGACCATGCCACCACCTGAGACAGTTGAAGGCAACAAGCAACATAGCTGGAGATGTGGTAGCAAAGTGAGTGTGAATGCAACGAGTGAATGCAGTGACCAGAATGAGTGGCAAGCCTCCCAAACGGTGTTCTGCAAAAACTGCAGAGGGAAGGTGCTCAAACAGTGCACTGCTGGAAGCATAGTAAAGGTTCACAGAAAAAAAGGAGAGGAGAAACTACTTCAAGAGTTAAAACAAATAGGAAAGGAAAAGGAGAATGAAAATACTCAAGTATGAAAAAAAAGACTTAGAGTACAAAAATATTCAAGCAAATTCTTGGTTTCTATCACTGTAGAAAAGGAGTTTTCTCTCTGGAGTGCAAAACAAAGAGGAAAAAGTTCTCGACTTACTAAGGTCATTCCCACATGACAGCATTCAGAGATGAGGATGGAAAGAATCCTCTCCTTCCAGATACATCCATGGTTTGTTCAGATTTCCTTGAAGCTGTTGAAGAACTTCCTTGAAGAAGCTGAAGGTTACCTTCTCCAACCATTTGCGTTTGGTAAGAGGGGGAGCGAATAGTGACTCTGACCATGACTCAAAAAGAAGTGTGTAGTCCTCCCATTGCTCCAAAAGTCTGAGGCATGCCAAATAAAGGGTCCCAGGCTCATCATCTGAGGCTGAGCTTCAAATGGCATCACTCAGTAACTGGCAACTCATCTAGCTGAAAGCCTGGGATTTAACTCTTGTGGGAACTGAAGGGCAGTATATGGAAAGTTGTCCTGAGCTGCTACAATACCAAGAGACCTAGTTTAAACAAACAAACATGAAGGGAGTAGAAAATCTATTTGGAGATGTTAAGATCCAAAGAAAAAAATCTCAATTTAGAACTGTGCCACCACACGCCATCTAAAAAAAAATAAAATTGATTCGCAAATTTGTTGTATATTTTTTAATATGAGAAAACAAGAAAATGAGAAGGACAGAGGGGGAATGAAAAAGAAAGAAAGAAATAGAAAAAAGAGAGGAGATGAGGAAAGAAAGAAAGAGAGAAAGAAAAAGAAAAAGGAAGAAAGAAAGGAAGGAAGGAAGAAATAAGGAAGGAAGGAAGGAAGGAAGGAAGGAAGGAAGGAA
>VYZQ01000842.1:33274-65555 GCA_013400655.1 Mystacornis crossleyi
AGTGAGCCCAGCAGCAGCGGAAGCAGAGCTCGGGCTCGGAAGCCCCAGGGCGAGGCGTGTGCTGCTCACCCCCGTGTCTGCCGGGCTGCGGGGGGACACAGCTGGAGGGGAAATGGGCCTGTTTGGCTACAGAGGCTGTGCAGACATATTCTCACAATACCAGCTGGCCGTGTTTGCCCACCGGGGCGCAGCACACGTGGTGTTCGGGATCTGAGCTGTACCTCTGTGTCATGCCACAGCTGGTGAGGAAGCAGCCAGGGTAAATTGCAGGGAGTTTCCCAAATCAGAGAGAGTATCAGCAAGCGAGGAGCTCTTAGTGTTGCTGTGAGCTTGGGAAAACTAATATAAAATAATAATAAGGTTTCCTAGTGACCATCTTTATCCCCTATATCCTTGGGTTTCAGAGGCTCCTCAGCTGTTTGCAGACCCACCTACATGCATAGAGGGTGGTTGTTCTTACCCTGGAGACAGTGGGGTCTGTCCCCAGTGGAAATCTACCCTTGCTAAAATCATTCTCAGTCTTATTTCCCTCTTGGTCTGTTCACTGATGGCACAAATGCTTGCACCAAACCCAGCATCATCACACATCAAAAGAGAAAATACACTGCACCTGTCTGCTGGCAGCCCCAACATCAGCCAAGTTACGGCCACCACTACTATGTAGTGTAAGACAGTACAGGAAACAGTATTTTCTTTCTACATTTTCATTTCGTATATGTAAAACAATACAGGAAACCACTGGGGAGATAATAGGGTAAGAATGGCAGCAATAACTTGGCATATGATTAGTACAGGCGGTTTAAACCACTTCAGCTTTAGTTGTGCAAAGCAGAAGTTACACATTAGAAATTGTGACTGAGGCATGATAGAGATGAGTCAGAGCTTCCCATGATAAAATGTTGGAAGAAAAGCTCTGAATGCCAATTAGCCAGTAATGCATATAGAGTAAGACATTTTGTATTAGATAAAATTACTGAAAGAAGGGTCTGATACCATGCTGCTCTCTCTCTCAACCTGTGTTTTTTCTGGATGTTCCCATCAACAGATACCCAAATCCTTCTTGAAACAGAGTTGCTTGTCAGACTAAGTTATGTCTGTCAAGTGCCTGCCCTAGTCAGAAAGATTGCCCTGAAATAGTGTTTACTCTTGATTGTACTAATCTGTCTTCTTTTTATACCCCTGTTTACTTTCATTCTGTATCACATATTCTTCATTTTCATGCATTTCCAACCTATCAAACTAGCCATGATTCTTTATTTGCCCTCTGCACTGCAGGAATAGGTGGTTTAGTGAGATGCTTGATGCTGTGAAACCTCAATCCCTTTGGCTGGGCTCACTGAACACTCAGGATTTTTCACCTGATGTCTGGTGGTTCACCTGTCTCCCTGTCCTCTGCACAAGAGAAATAGCCAAACTGCTGAGGATTCCTTGTACTGGAAAATTATTTAAAAGGATGATAAATGTAGTATGGAGGCACTAGTAGTTAAAAAAAATAAATGTCGATGACATGGGAATTGTTAACAGTCCTTTCTGGACATTCTTTGGACTCACAGCCAGGACAGGTCTGTGACTCCTTAGGGCAACATCTTTACAGGTCATCTAATGACATGCTGAAAATGTAACTACTGTGTATGACTGTAGGTAGATAATAAGCAGTAAACAACAAGAGCTTTATAATGACATGTCTGAATGAGGTGTGTATTACAATGTGATGCCAGGGTTTAAAGAAGGAATTTCCATCAGAATTGTAAAAGCGGTCTAAAGGTCTATGAATTAATTCAGTATTTTAAAATTTCAGTGTGTGTATCCCATTGTGGTTCTACAGGGAAACTGTAGCCCAGTTTTCTCATATCTCATTTCTCCTTTTTGAACTGAACCTCCCACAGTGCTCCATGGAATATGACTTTGTGTTACAATCCTCTTTCCTCTTGGCCCTCTGCTGGGAGCATGACTGATAGAGATGAACCAGAGCACAGTGCATCAAAACATCATTGCAGAAGGGAAGTATTTTCTCCTGCTTTAGGATTTTTCCCAAATGCTGAATTTTTAAAATGAAGACTCTCAAGCAGCTAAACAGTTTCCTTTGAGAAAAGTTCTTCTGCTATTTTTAATTGCTTCTAATACCCATCTCTTTCCAAAGACGAAACATAGACTCAAGAGATATTGTTTATCTTTCAAGGTGATCCAGCTTGAACACAAGTGCAAAACAAGCTCATGAAGTAGGTTTACTGCATGAAGTCAGAAGGTCACTGAGTGAAAACACTGAACTGTCTCTTCTGTCAAGCATATATATATGGAGTGGATCTAGAGTCCTAAAATATAAAAAAGGCCATTATATTTTCTAAGAAAGGAAATTGCTTAAGTGTAGGAAGAGTACAGAACAATGACCATGAGGGTAGAAATCATGAGGCCTGGGTTTACTCCATTTCAGACCACCTCAACATCATCACAAGTCCTCCTCTGCAAAATGGGGGTGGCATGGGGGTGCTGGGAGGCCAACTTCAAACCTGTGAGACACTCATCTAATAAAGCAATATAAATACTAAAAATACAAGAAATTTACCTACTACTTCAACCTCACAAACACAGTAAGAAATTAGTTTGATCATATTACAGTAAAAACAAAGGGTCTTGGCTTTTTTATTTATATACTTCCACCTTTTTCAACTTTCTCCTTTATACCTTGGACAGAAATGGAACAAGATGCTAAGCTGTGGTAGTCAGCACATGTAAATCCATGTTATTAAACCAGGTAATAATTCAGGCCCTGCACATGAACAAAAGCTGCTCTTGAGGACTTCAAGTTCAGGATTTCTAGCTCCCACAGTGATGTAGTGATACATCTTTCCAAAGTTCCAGCATAAACATCTGTATTGGCTGTGTCATCAGTTTGCTTTCAGAAATAGTATTGACTTGTCCTCTTCTATTCATAGCTTGATTTGGTAACAAAGTATTTGCCCTGTAGAGTTGAGATAACACTAAATAAGTTGTGTAGTGGACAACAACCAACCGAATTGCAGCTGGAGATAAAGAACTTGAAATTCTGCATTTTTTAGGAATTACACTTCTTCCTGCATCCAAACATAAGTTTCCTTCTTCTTCTGAGCTGGAGGGGTTAAAGACACCACTGCTTTTCCCCTCCTCTTAACAAGGACTTCCAACAAGTAAAACATGCTCAGAGTCGATTGAAGGCTCAGTCTTTAATTAATACAAAATATTTTTCTCAGAATTTAGATGTTCCAGGGACTACTGCTACCTCTATTTCCTGCCAAACACATTTCCCAGGACTACATTTTTTATTCCTGGTCATACTTTGCCTTTATCTTTTGATGACAAGGACACATAATTTTCCTTGCCATATGAACAACACGCCAGCATCTCTGGTGTGGCTCTTGGCCATCCATACGTGTTGCTGATCTCAGTGGAGCCAGGTGCAGGGAGGGTTCCAGGGCATGTCCCAGGTGGGCAGTCGTGTCTGCAGTTGTGCACCCACGGTGGGATGGGGTGGGCCTGAGACAGCAATGCAGAGTAGAAATATTCAGGTTTCCACCAGCCCCCAGGCCAACACAGTCCCACAGGATGTAGCTCTGGCAACAAAGCACTTTCACTGCTCACGAGGCACCTCCATGCAAAAGACTGAAGGCTGGCAGCTCTGTATCATCTATCCTGTTTCTCTTCCTCATTATCTTTTTCTTTTTTTTTTTCCTCTCTCTGATCCTGGCCTAATCTTTTAATACTTTGTTTTGGTTTACATGCACCCACATTCGCACGGACGAATATACACTGTCAGTGAGGCTGAGGAGCAGAGTTTACAAGCATGACTCAGGGTACACTTAAATGCACTTAAGTTTTCTGCAAGCACGTTGTTATGTGGATTGTTCTGCTGTGGTACAAAGAAATCAGACTCTAATCTGAGACATATTCTCAGCAAAGCTATTTCCAAGTCCTCCTCCAACTATGGGTTGATGAAAGCAGATAGAGAGGTGTCAGCCAGAGAGTTATACAGCTCCTCCTCATCAGGCTGAGTGTACCAGTCACCCAGATGATTGTATATTATATAATATGCATAATATTTATACATACATCTTGCCAAAATTAAACGTAGTACTCCACAAGGTGAAGAAAGGCTTGGTTTCTGGTGTTGGGGTATTTTTTTGAGGGACAGAGCTGGGGGAAGAATCAGCAAGAGATTAGAATGCAGCTGATGGTGTAGAAGTCATATGAGTCAGAAGAAAAAAGTAGATTAAGAGACCCGTAAAATAACCTGATGAACTGTATCTCTTCTTTCCACCGTAAAGTTTTGGAGATACTGTGATGGCTGAAGACCAAAATCAGAGCTGTCTTTTGACACTGCACAGAGATGGAGTGCCAGCATTCAGAGCTAGAAGGTAACTCCAGTGACAGGGTCCTGAAGCAAAGCCACATGCAGCACCGCGTCAGGACGGCACGGCAGTGGGGTTCATCCCTCACGTGGCAGATGAGTCACTGGAGTCCGTGTCTCTTGCACCACGGCTGTTGGTTTGATGACCCTGCTGGGACAGAGGAGGCGATATGAGTAGATGCTGGCCAGAATCTGTAAACGTGCAGGGTTCTTTGTTTCTGTCACCTGTGATAGTCTCAATGGGCATCTACTAAATCTGTGTCGGCAGAGTTAAACCACAGTACAGAGTATGTGAGCCCAAAACCAGGGACTGAGGCCCAGGCTGTAAGGTGCTTCCTGATCCCAGCTAACTAGTTTTACAGGGGTTTCTTGCGTTCTCTCAACTACTTAAGAAAGCTTCCCTGTGCACCTCAGGATGGGATCAGGATGCAGGCTCTGAATACAAAGGTTTTGTATGGTATATAAACCACAAACTCTCCTGAAAGGCAAGGTCAAGTCAGGATGGCGTGAGATCATGGCTTAAATGCCACCTAAATTCTAGTTTGTGTTCAGGCACTTTATTCAATCAAGGCTGAAATTCTTCAGTCTTCACATTTCCCTCAGCTGGGAAGAAACAGCTGAGGGGTGGTACTGCCTGTTCCCTAACTGCAAAGGTAAATCTTTCTCGTGATGATCATTAAACTGTAGGTGCGTGATTCCCGAAGGAACATTGTGCCAGGAAAAACAAGGCCAGGCTTTTCAAGCATTCATCTCCTTGTGTCAGTGGTGGAACAGACTTCCCTGGTGGGAAACATGTGTTTGATTAAACCTAATTATACCTTCTGGCTTCCAAGAACAGGCTTTATGTTAATGTGAGAGGAGATACAGTCTCTGCCCTAATTCACAGCCAAGAGCACTTCCCCACTGCAGTAACTGGCATGATCTCTAACTGGCAATACTCACATTCTCACTTGCTCCTCACACATCTCAAATGCACCATTATATCACAGGCACATCGCCCCTTGTATCGCTCTCGGACATGGCTGTTGTAGCACCACAAGGCAAATTATGTGTTTGTGCACTTCAAAGCCTTTCTTTCCATAGGAAGTGTTGCATAAGAGCCAAAATTCTTCTGGAATAGGCACAGGTGGCCCCTCCCTTCCAGGGTCATTTCTTTCTCATATGCCAAAGCCAAGCTCAGATGAGGATTTGGAAACACTTCTGGGGAAAGCAGGGGAAGCATTTCCTTTTTGGGCTTCTGCCCTTGTCTTTTCTGTTCTTGAATATCTGTACAATCTGACGGCTGTAGAAGCCAGAGATGTCCTCTGAGATAGCTCCCTCCCGGGGCTAGGCAAAGGCCTGGGCAGCTGAATAGTCTGTTTGACAGCTGATTTGAAAACAAACAGATCTTAAAATAGTATTTCTGCCATTGCATTGGCTGCAAAGTTTCAGCCCTGTGTTGAATTGGACCAAGCAAAAGGAATAAAATAAGCAGTGCTGAAATGGCTCTTCCGCCGCCTTTTTCCACCATATTACTCCAATCTCCACAGCTTTGGGTGTTTCTATTTCCCCCTTCCTTCTTTATGGCTCCTTTTTTTTTTCTCTGTCCTTTCTCTCATCACTTCTGCAGCTCTCCCTTGAGATGTTCGCCTTCTTCTTTTGAACAGTGCCAGGCAAGACTTGAGAGACTGGGAAAATTAAAAGAAGAATGATGCAAAGGACAAAAACTCTAAGGCAAAGAGGAATGGGACTTTTTTCTTTACTTCAGCGCAGAGCTGTCAAAGCATGAGTAAAACCAACATGGAGAGTGTGGAGAGTGCAGGCATCTTCAGTATCTCCCTGCCACATCCTCTTTGCATTTCTACCCAGCAAGCCACTAGTCTGATCATAACCTGCTTCAGACCCTTCTCCTGTCACACCACCAGCAATAGAAGTTCTTCTCTGTCTACATGCTCATTTCAAACTCACCCACTGGCTCCAGGGGGCTGCCTTCACCCCCTCTTTCTACCTCAGGAAGAAAACTTATTTTTGCCTGATTGTTTATGTAAAGTCTTTATTTGGTAGAGGTCTTCCAGGACACAGACATACACACAAAACAGGGAATCTCAGAATTTTCTTCTCTTTCCTAATTTAGACAGAAAAGAAAACCTTCTCTGTCACCTTAACCCTTTAGATACACTGAGCTTTGAAGAAATGTTACCTTTTTGGAGGCATTATGCTATCCCTCCAGTTACAGCATCAACCCCAGAGCTTGTCCGAGTGCATGTGGTGACCTGCCGCAGCTTTGCCTTCCACTTTCCTCCCTCACGGCTCATCTACAGACTGGGAACACCACTAACACGCTTGGCAAAAAAGTCGTGAGCTAGATTAGCTGGGCGTCCCCTCACCATGAACAGGGTGGCTACGACTGAATGTCTGCAATTCTTCACATGCACAACTGCCTATTATCTGCAAAATGTAGTGTGCTGACATTATCTGAGATAATTATGTCTATCACATATCTTAGACATTTTGATTACCACAGCAGCTGCCACTGAAACCTCCAGCAAAGCTCGTCCCTTGGCTTTACTGGGAACGGGACCCAGCCTGACGCTTGAATGTTGACTTACACTTTTTGTTCTGGAAAACAGGAAAACTGCCTGTGAAGCGCACTTTTTTCATCCAGTTAGGAAATGATATAATTACTTCTGTTGGACATTATCTGAAAGTGTCAGAGTGCCTTGGCCTGGCTAACAAGATTGTATCACCTCTAGCATGACAGTGCATCTGGACTGGAAACTGACTGGGTGCCAGAGGACCACAGCTTCTGGACAGTCTGGAAGGAGAACAGGCAGAAAATCCTGAATACTTTCAGGAAACAATATGATCAGCTTAAAGATGGGAATTCTTTTATTGCAATAACAAGAAATTCAACTTTGCAAATTATGAGTTCCCTTCTAGTCCTGCATTTCCTCTTCAGGACATTAATGATCTTACTTCAGTGTAGTGCAAAAAAGAAAAGTCAGTATATTCTCCTTTGCATCTGTTCTGCCCTTGGGAATTCTGGATTCGAGTGCTTTGTGTGCAGGAGAGATACTAATAAAGTCTGGTTATTTGACTTTAATCTAGTTCATGAGTATGTATGTCTGTGACTTTCCATTCCTGTATGACCAGCGGAGCCTTCAGCATCCCATTTGCTTCACTTTTCAGGTCTTGCAGGCAAGAGTTGTCTGAGAAAGAGGGTGGCTGTCTCCTGCGAGTCCCTGGAGACCAGAGCAGCCTTAAACAACTGTAATAGCAAGAGTACGCCCTTGTGCCCACAGTTCCTCCTTCACAGGAAACAAAAAAGCACATGAGGCTGCCACAAGGCTCACATTCAGCCCCAGCAAGAATGACATGGGCACCGCGGGCATAAAGCAAGAGTCTTAGCAAATGCCTCTGAGCTACTTTGCTTACGAGAGAAGAGAAATAATTTGAATTATAATACTAGTTGGCTTATTGTTTTAAATCAATGCCACCTAGTAGTCAATTTTTTTTCTGAGTCTTTTTTAATAGAGTACACAAATAAGTATTTAAACAGCCTAAAGGATTTCTGCCATTTCACTCAAAACTCAGAGACCAAATGCACCAAAATAAAGATTTCATCACAAACATAATTTTTTTCATAGTCTCATTATAAAGAGCAATGGTAGGGTTTTATTGTTATTTATACACTCTAAAAATGCCCTTGCACATTCCCTGTTAGCTCTCTAAAAGCAGACTGATAAGGTGGTGCTTCGCCTTTGTTGACAGGAGATAACCCGGGACACACTGGGGAAGGTCACAGTGGCAGAGCCGAGTACTCAGCCCTTCCTCACAACAGAGGCATTGAGGCTGTGTCTCCTTGCCCTGAGACACAGCCCCGGGGAGCACAAGACTAGCACACAACCAAGCTCTCCTCTCTTCTGATGAATATAGAGAACCAATTGAAATCAGCACGCCGGAGCTGGAGGGATCAGTGCTGCACCCCCAGCAGGGTCCTTGCAGGCAAATTACAACAAAGTTCATGACTCGTGGAAAATGTAGGACCTATTCCCACCAAACTTTGAACATTATCAGCTGCTATTACCATAAATGGGGTAAAAGATGCTTGGAACTTTGTACTTTTCTCAGTCTCTGTAAATATGAGCAAACTGCACTAGATAGCAAAAGGTGCAAGATTGAATGATTCTGTGAGTTATCTTTACATTCTTGTGTCTATTTATCTATTAAAACAGTGCATTAATTGCCATTTTAGCACAGACAGATCACTGATCAATGACTTTGTGTTCTCCAAAAGAATTACAAACTGTTCAGTTACATAAGCAAGGTTTTATCCAGATGTTGATACAGAAAAATTAGTTACAATTTTACCAGATTGGTTTCCATGTTAAGTACTTAGTAGCTGATGAAGCACATTGTAATTCAGGTGATTTGCCAACATGGTTATATTTCCTGAGTCTTTATCAAAAGAGGAGAAGCATCTTTCATTGCTTTGATTTCAGTGGGATGGAGGATTTCAAGAAATGAAGGTCTCTCAAACTGCTTGCTAAGGGCTCTGGGAGCACCAATGCAATAATTATCTTCACTTCAGTCATTAATTACCTCATTTTTAACCCACTCATAGTTCTCTCTAGTTCGATCTTGCTCATCACAGTCTAAAAGAGGCCTCCAAATGAGGCTTGACCTCACCATGGTGGCCAGTGCCATGGCATTCCTCATCTTTGCTGTGCTGTCAGACTCACAACCACTGCGAAATGCAGGCTTCTTGCATTGCTGCAACGCAGACTCGTGTGCGTTTCTGTTTCATTCAACATCACCACCAGATGTGCAAACCCCAGTGCAAACCCCCTGGTCTCATTCTGTGTCAGGGGATGAAAAGATGAGACTTGGAGAAACCATTCAGAGAGCCCTCCAGAAAGCTTTAATGGATGGGACATGGCGGGCAGGGTGAGAGCAGAAACAGAGCCAGGGGGGTTTGGAAACCCAGAAGTTTAGTTACACCCTCTTGAAGGGATGCACTCTGCAGGTGGATGGGTTTTTCAGATTTTTGAAGACTATAAAGACAGCAAATTGCTACATGAGATTACCCAAGAAGAGTCACATTCTTAAGCACAAGTGGATTTGAGGGGGAGGTGAAACCAGCGGCAGGTGGTGGTGTTGGATTTGCAGTGTGACAAAACCAAAACATTTTGCCATTGGCAAGGCAAAGTATTTTTTGAGGGGAAAAAAGTAAACTTTACCTTTTTTTTGTTTTCAAAAATCATCCCTGTTTTTGGGGTGAAAACTCAATTTGTCGGTGACTTTGGGATTTCTTGGAAAAACACCAAAACCCACTAAATCTTCAAAACTTTAACGAGAGACAGCATTTCACATCTCAAAAAACTGAGCGCAAGTGGCTACACAACAGGAAGCCAATGCTTGGGTATTGCAGGAATAAGGAGTGAAGGAAGGAATGCTCAATCCACCCTACCAAGCAGGCACCCTGCCCCTGCCTAGAAAATTAAAATCACATAGGGTCCCTGCCAGAGTGATTCAAGGAAAATTTCCTCCCAGTCTCTGCCCCAGCTGAACAAGCCAGATGAGCAGACTAAAAGGGGCAGAGGAGCCAGCTCCAGCGCAGAGGGCAGTGGCACCAGTCCAGACTGGTTCCTGTGCTTGTGGCGAGCTGGGGGCAGAGTAGGGCAACCATGGCTGTATTCAGCTTCCCGGGACACCTGCCTGACAATAAGACCTGTGAACACAGAGCCAGCACCATCCCCACACTAGAAAAAGTGTTGGTGCTGGAGAAATCCATACTTACAGAGGAAGCTGCATTCATTTCTAAACTTCAGAGTTGCAGGAGGAGAGTAGCAGGAAAGAAACACTGACCCTTTCTGTAGGTTGCCAGGCCCACACGGCCACATGGCTCCAGCCCTCTTGCCCGTCTCTGGTGGAATTTGGTGAATGTGGCAGATTAGAAGGTAAATATGCAAAACCCCGAGGGAAGTGGTAACCTTCAGCAAGGAGAAACTCATGTGTAGCTGAAGTGCCAAAATCTCCCATCTAAAGACTGGTTTCCCCCTGCAGATCATCATCAGCAAACCCTTTCACATCACCTCCAGTTTCCAGTCACCTATTCCTGCCCATTCTCTCCAAATCCAACTTTTCTCCCAGTCCCTCTTCCCTGCTGAGGAGCAAAGCCCAGCTCTCTCCTGTGCTTGCTGCTCCTGGTATGTGCTGGGGGCCAACAACTGGGAAGAAAGGGTGGGACCATGGTTCACAGGTTCACAGAATACCCTGAGTTGGAAGGGACCCACAAGGATCATCGAGTCCCACTCTCAAGAAAATGTCCTGTACAGAGATTGAACCCACAGCCTGGGTGTTACCAGCACTATGCTCTGACCAGCTGAGCCAGCCTCAGGGTCAGGGTCCTCTTGCCCTGCCAGCAGTGAGGCTGCTAATCCTGGCATGTGTGCCAGGAGCTCATGGCCACTGCTCTAGCACAAATACTCATAGAAATGGCTGTCAGGCAAGCATATCTTCCTTGGGAACTGCCTGCAGCAAAGGGATGGGGCTTTGTGAAGCCACAGCCCTGCCTCCTGCTTGATGTAAGCCCACCATGATCCAGCAGCCACTCACGGGCACTGTTTGTTCCTCCAGGTGCCTCCTTCAGCAGTGACACCACTGGAGGCATGCAGGTGAAGCAGGAGAAGCTCAGCAGGGAGCAGGTGTGAAACCAAAGGTGCCAGCCGGACTGTACAAGTACTTGGGAATCTAAAGATGGTGACAAGCGCCTGTGGAATTGGGAAGAGCTCTGGCTGCAGTTCTGTTCCCCCACCACCATGCACTACGCTTGTGTTAAGTTATGGTACATTTAGGACGTTCATCAATGCAAGCTGTGGAGCAAGAGTATCCCCCCTCGCAGGGGTGCCTCTGGCGGCAGAGAGCCCCCAGACATCCCTCACTGAGCAGCCAGACCCAGTCCATCCCCTGGAGACTGCCCAGCTTCTGGAGGCTGTAGGAGCCCAAGGGAGGCCCAGGAGCCCAGCATGTCTCCTGTGGCATTGCTTCCCATGACCCAGTGGCCCTGTGGAACAATTACATCAAGCTGCTTCTGTCCTGCATCCCAGGGGAGGGGGCAAATTTTGAGCACTGCAGGCAGCTGTGGGAGCCTGTGGGTTTGCAAATCCTCACATTTATGTAGGAATGGCAAAGTCAGTTGTACATGTTTCATGCACAGGACAGACGTGTTCCAGAGACTGAGCGAACGACTGCCTGTTTTGGTTAGACTGGCTGCACTTGTAAGCAAGCATCTTGCTAAATGGTGAGAAATTAAGACAGCTGAGCCTTTGTTAACCAAAAGCTGGAGGCAAAGCAGGAATTTCTAGCAGCGCCTTTTCAAGCAAGGTCAGAACATGTGACAGATCCATCCTAATGCTTAGTGCCAAGTTTTATAGGGCAAGTCAAATAGTTTGTATTACTTCAAAATTCAGAGTGAGGACTGCAGATTGCTCTTGCACTGCTTATAAACCCAGGTAAACTCTAGGAGTGTTAGTGAGTGGACCAGGTCCAAACTTAGAAGTACTTTAGGACTTCCTCAATTTGTGTGGGCCTGGGTGATGTTTAATAAGCTGTCTTTAAGTTTTAAATAGCACTCTTTTTTATTTTCCTTTTTAACTGGATGTGTTTCTGCCAAGGCACCATGTGTTTCTCCTGCATAGTAGCTACTACCTTTCACAGATTTCCATTCCACAGGTATTTTAACAGCCAGCCTAACTTACATCACTGACATGAGACTCTTGGCCAACACACTTGCTGTTGCCTTTTTCTTTTAAAGCTTGGCTGTGGAAGGTTGATGGATTAACACACCCATCTCCAGAAACAGGAGAATAAGTGTCAATCACCCCTGTGTCTGGTGGGGGTCCTTGGCTGTCCTACATGGGGAGGAGCAGGGCAGGGGTCCCATCTTCAGCTTATCTTTGGTGAAACATCTGTCTGTTTATCTCTATATGCTCATCTGGCTGGGGAGAAATTCCAAGAGGATTCAACGGCCTTTACAGAGATGCCTTTCAGAGGGCACTGGGATGATGCAACATTCCCCTTCCAAGGGTTCCATGTGGGTACAGTCACCCCCTTTTCCTTAAGCCCAAGGGTTGTTGAAATACATCCATGGCATTTCATGCACTGCCCCTTCACTTAGCCTTCCGGGGGGGGTTCTCCAGTGCTGGAGACTGCAGCAACCAGTGGAGAGGGGCTGTTGGGAAAAGCCATGGGAAAAAGGGAGATAAAACCAGAAAATAAAACTCAGATTTGCTGCTGCATATAAAAGAACACCACAAAAATGTGTTAACAGAGCGGTTGCACAGCAGGGTTTTCCCATGTCTACGGCATATGGAAACTTTGTCAATCGCTTCATCAGCACACAAAGTTCTGACCCAGCTGTGGTGCTGCAACACAGCCAAAGCTGTTCTGGCTCATGAGGGAACCTCCCACCAAGGGGCTGAGTAGCACTGGCACTTGGCACCAGGCTGTTGCACTTCATTCATCCAGCAAGCCATCTGCAACCTCGCCGTTCCAAGGTTTTCTGCTATGATGTCTTTTGAATGAAAGCATATTGTTAAGAAGAATTGTTGATTCACACCATTTGAAAACATCGAACTATATAAAATTGTCTTCTATATGAAGGAAGTGTCTTTTCAGAGAGATAAATCCTACTCTCCTGTCCTCCAGTGCCAGTGGGAATCTGCATATCACCATTGAAGCCATGAGCAGCAACAAGAACAGAGGAATATTTAGAGATAGTTCTGCCTTTTCCATGCCTTCTCATTGGAGTAGAGATGTTATGTCAAAACCCACATATTTAATCTTGAACATGTTAGAAAAAGTCAATGTATCAAAAATCAAATGGTTCTTGTAAATAAATATACTCTTGATCTGTGTTCCATTTGCAGGGCTATATTTTCAGTGTACACCTTCACAACTTGAATTCTAACAATTTTTCATTGAGGGTTGGAATTATCCTCTCAAACCTTGCAGCTAAAGCACAACTTTCTCACAGTGCTAAGAGGCAGGTGTGGTGTAACTGCTGCTTGGGACTCCTGTGGTTTTACCACTGTCTAAGGGAGACAGGTTTGATTTTCTGAGCTGCCAGCCCTCAGAACAACTCAGAAGCTCTGACATGCACCTCTCCAGGGCCAGAGTTACCAGTCAGATTGCACCACCACGAATTGGCCTCACAAGAATCTAAATTACCTTCTACTCCTTGCAGGAGACTGGCAGAAACAGGCATAACCTGAAATACTTTGGATACTTCCAACTTCAATCAGTAAAAATTCCCCAGTCTGGAGCAAAAGCAATGGCTGAGGTCGGAATGGCCAGATTGACATGTTCAGGAAGCCTGTGTCTTGATCAACAGCTGCTCAGAAAAGCTTGCAGTTCTGTTCCCACGGCCAAATGTTTCTGCTCTGATTTGTCTGACTAGCCCCCAGCTCACACATTTCACTGCAATTGACTGGCAGTCAATTCCAATGAACTCTTTAAGAGGCTCTGAGTAGCGAGTGACCCTGGATTATAAGAGACAGGCAACTTGTTTCTGTGAAGTCTTTCCTTGGAAGATCAGAACATACTCAACTCACTCTGATTTCTTCATATTTTTGGTCTGCATGTAAACTTAACTGATTTATACTAGGAATATCTATTAGTTCTACAGCAGTTGTTACTTTTTTCTCCCAGCTCTAAAGCAGGAAGGCCAAGTCTCTTGATTCACTACCCCACATTGCTACATGACACACATCTGTCTCTTGGAAATGGAAAATACGTGGTCGGACCCACAGCCTTTTTCTCCAGAAAGGGTGAGAGGATCTCTACATTTGTTCACAGGGAAGTGTGCTTCTCTAGAGGGTGAACCAAGAGAGAACAGCACTGCAGGGAACTGAGTCATTATTTGTCCATGTGCCACTCTGAAGAAGAAGATGGAACAAAATTCGAAGACAGAACAATTTCTCTGCTCCTTCAAAGTGCATGCTCCCTTAAAAACTGCTGGACTTCTCATAGGTAACAGCATCTGGCTCTTCATGATCCCCAGACTGCAAAGATTAGATGCAGGAGAGGCTTTGTCTCCCCACATTTAAATAGCTAGCTGAATTCAGGCCCCGAAGAACAAGGGTATTACATTTTCCCAGATCACAAGCCAAGAAGAGTGTTTTTAGGGGAAAACACATGCCACTCTATGTAACACCCAGTGAAAATCTTCTTAAACCTACACAACACAAAGAGCCTGTGCTCTCCTTGACACAAGGAGGGGTGTCTAATGATGGTAAAAGACAAACTAACATTACAGAATAAACAGGGAACACACTGGTACTTGAAGGAACACTGTGATGGACAACCCCATCACTGAAGGATTATAAAAAAGGTCATCTTGTCTTGTAGGAGCTTGTTTACAAAACAAGAGTTGTAAACCGCAAGCTGTGCAGAAGTCGAGAACCTTATCTGAAGATGTGCTGCCCTTTTCCCCTCAAGAGCAGCAGGCCCTCAGCAGCAGAAAACACGTGACCTTTAGGCACACCGCAGTGCCCTGCTGCTGCCTCAAGGTCCCCAGCAGCAACTCCCACGTTACAGTCAATTAAAGGCAGATTCTGCCTATTAGGTGATCATGGGCCCCATCCAATTAAGTCTGACTAATGACATCTAGGAACCATTAGATGGAAACCCGGGATCAACCGGTTATTTTTAAGAAGAGAAGGAGATTAATAAGAAAAATCTCTGAAGACCAAAGTCCCTGGACTGACAAATACTCCACCTATATTAAGAGAAACTGAGCCACAAAGCATGTCTCATGCTACTTTGGATAAAGGACTGCTCACATGCTGTGCACTAGAAGCAAACAGAAATGTGTGCTGACTCACCTGACCTCTGTACACTCCACAAACTGGAACCTGATAAATTCCACTTATCTGTGTCAAACCTCAGCCACACTGCCACTGAAAAGACCACCGTCTGATACTGCACTGACAGCACTGAAAATTATTTACTATTCCCCAGAATCTGTCATGAGCCCCAAGAGTGGTTTCTCCATCAACTCTGCCCATTTTCATGTGGTAAAGTGACATTTCCCCTGCTTTACAAATGAAGCTAAAAACAGCATCTTTCATCTCATAATTTCCTGAACTTTAACAGAAATGTGTTTTATGCAGCAAGCACCAGCACTGGGAACGAGCTGCAGATATGAATAGCTGTGAAGAGCCTACACAGGACCAAAGTAAATTAGGCATTGAAAAAATCATCTCGCTCTTCAGGAGGAGATGATGCTTTGCGCAGATTACAAAATACGACAAATCGCAAACCAACCCCCCCCCTTTAAAAAACACATTTCCAAGAAAACAATTCAAACAGCATTCGTAGTTGGGGGGGGATGTTGTTATTTTTTTCTCATATTTTATTGAATGAAACAAAACAAAACAGACAAAACAAGAAATAAGATCAGTGTTCCTCATGTCTTATCTCCAGAGCAGTCCCTTAGAGTCAACAGCTAGAAGTTCCTCCAAGTGCAAAGGCCAAGAGAGACCACAGTGCCACAATACCAGAGATTCTAAGGAACAAGAATAATAAAATGCTGTCAGGCTACTTATATTTACGGCTTAATTTTGTGTTTATTAAGCCCTTAGATTCTTTTCCAAACCATGTCAAACCACAAATTCACCCTTCACGAGCATTGCTGTCACCACCTTACAAGAGGGGTGCACTTTGAACCTGGAATTCTCTCACACTACCAAGCTTTCAACTCAGCTGTAGGAAAAAACCCGCATCCATCCCACACCTGAGATTCTGCCTCCCTCTCATCAAGCCCATTAGAGCTGGCTTACAGTACATTAAGATTATCACCTGTCTGTTACGACAGCACATATATAGTCTTGTGCTGTCCACAGTGTAACACCCCCAGGTGAACCACGACCAAGATTAAAGTCCAGTTGCCCAGGGCTGAAAGCTCATGAGCAGCCACCCAGCAGTGAGCAAGCAAACCTGCTTCTGAGCCCCCTGCTCCCCCGAGGGGCTGGCAGGAGGACACTGCAAATGAGTGGCAGGCTGCTGCTCTGCCAGGGCCTCGGACCTGAAAGGAATGCTTCCCCTCTCCCCATTCCCGTGCTCCCGCAACTCACTGCAGCAAGCAGTTCACGCTCGGCGAGTGCCTCCAGTGGCGATAGACGGAGACCTGCAGGTGAGGGTGGTGCCTGTAATCCCGCAGGACGAGCCGGACGCTGCAATGAAAGCACGGCTTGAGCCTCAGCCCGCAGGCCGCTTACAGCACCCCACAGCTCACGCCAGGAATTTCTGTCCGAGAGCTGTCACAGCAGAGAGAGGGTGGGAAGAAGGGCTGGATCAGAGGAACACAGGACTGAAAATTAAGACTTTCTGATCACTTACTGCTTGTATTGATTGGAAAGCAGAATGAACTGGTTCTCTGAAAGCCGTCTGACATCAAAGCGACAACGAGATTTAAACTCTTGGTAAATCTGTCTCTCAGTCAGCCCTGGCCAGCCTCGGACATGAACAATCAGGGCAGGGGGATGACGGCAGGGAGTATCTTCCCCAGAAAAATTCTGGAAAATGGACAATATTGAGACGTATCTGAATTTAGAAATACTACAGAGGCACTACTAATATAATCAGAAAATATGCAAAACATGACAAATAAATGATAGGTTGTATAATACAGCTGTTGGTGTAAATTTTTTTTTCCTCCCAGATTCATATAAATATCATCAAAAGCAAACTGTCATGACTACCATGGAGAAACTACCTGAGAAACAGCAACATAAAATGACTAATGCCATCTTACAGAATAAAAGTATGAATGCATTTCACAAAGCAGAAATTCAACTCATTGGACATTTTAAAAAGTCCACTGTGTCACTTGTATGACGACAATTTCTGCCAAGGTGGGCCGCTGCACCGGTGGATTCCTCCTCTCTAATGAAGCCATCAAGTAGGCTACTGCCCTGTGCACCCCACAAACAGGTCACAGACCTGCAGTTCATACGCACAATGCTTGACACACCACCTCGGATGAAATTCACTTTGTTCACATGCTCAGCTAACACGGTGAGGTACTGCGAGAAAGAAGGATCAGCCTCCACTGCATCACTAAATCAGAAAACAAAAGAGAACAAAGTTTTGTTCCTCCAGTGCTGCACTGCTACACAGTGTCAAGCTCTTCAACTAGCGACAGAATAGATATTTCAGATCTTAGTATCTTCCTACAGAAGTCAAAAAGCTGCAAGAAAAGGGAAGGGAACTTAACTGAAGGCACTGATTCACAGAGATTTCAAAAATGGAAACTAATGGAAAATTATTTGACCCTTACCCAAGTGAACTGAACTTGAGAGAGCTTGTTCAAGAATAAAGAAGTCACAATGTCATTTCCCAACCTCTGAGCCATCACATGGCCCCGATTTCATTTTTAAAATGTCAGCTTTGACATAAAACTACTACTTTCAGATTTATAAAATAAAAATCTAATTAGAACATGACATTTCCAGTAACACTTTCTTTTGTCCAAAAGGAAGGCCAGCCTGCGAAACAAAAAGTCAGCCAGAGCAAACGGAAGACTGTTTTCCATAGGACCCATCCATGTAATGCAATTTTCAGTCAACACTCAAACATGACTCACTCTGCGGATCTGCACAGTAGCAAATGAGCTGACATCAGAAGAACTGGAAAAAGGAATAATGAGGCCGCATTAGAACAAAGCTAGAGAAACAGAGCTAAATACATAGAAAGCAAAAATGCACTGAAGTGAGCTAAGTTACTAAGAGCAACAGACTGTATATAAACAAATATTTCTTAGCATCAAATAGACGTACAGAGAAGAAAAGGATTGCCAAAGCCCAACACAAACTCTGAAGGAGTTTTTAAGAAGCATTTTACCTGAACCACAGAGAAATGCATCATAGCCTGCCTCATGAGGAGATTTCTTCTCAGCTGTAAGTGTCCAACAAAATCAAGAAGTAAACACATTTAGCATTCTGTGTAAACTGCTGCACTGCAGAATCCTAATACATCAGATCCACTGTTCTGGAGGTTCTTTTCCCCTCTCCCCTCAGCTCTGTTTCCTTCCTCACCCTGAAAACTTTACACTCAGTAAAAAGTCTGTGCTTCTAGCATGCATTTTAAAACAACACCAAAAAAAGGCCGAAGTCAGATGAATGTCTGAAAAGCCTAGCAAGATGCACATTAAAAAACTGTAACTTTTATGAAAGTCTAAACCAAACTGTGTCATCTGTGTTATTAATGGTATGGGAACCATTTCAAAACACAGGAGGTCCTGTGCCGCAGGACACAATGCTGCCAGGAGAAGCCAGAAAACATCTGCCCCACAGCCAGTGTCATGGACACCATGTCCTGGACACAAGCTCCTGCACAGGCATCACTAACCCTGCACACCAGCCACCGAGCTCCTGCTACTTTGCCATTAGCTCCTTCTACTTTCCCTTCTAAGACAGCTGTTTCCCACCTCCCCTTGCCCCTTCCAAGGGCTGCTGACTTCACAGCCAAGTCAGGTTCAGTTCAGCCCAACACAGTGTAAATGCTGTGCCAGAAGCATGATGCAAACCTGCCCTGCATTACCCTCAGCAGCTACCAGGGATATGCAGAACACATGTCTCAGGAGCCCAGGCTTTGGGTCTGGACAAAAATGTGTATCAGCAGCTCTGGGAAAATTCAGCAGACCCACTGCCATTCACTCATGCTTTGCATGTGGATATCCAGAGTAAAACAAACCTCCTCTGATCTATCTGACCTTGAAGATTTGCTTAAGAACATACCGTATCTTGAGCAGCCACTTGCAAGAGCTATAACAGGGCACGGTGGACCTTTGGGATTTAGGTTGCTGCTGAAGACAAGTGGATGTGTAAGATTTTGGTCTTTCCTCAGTATGTCAGAGAAAAGTTACTGATCTCTAGTAACCTGTAGCTTCATTTCAGAAAAAGCTGCTGGAGACTTGAAATGGAATTTTGGTAGGGCTCTATCAAAATACTTTCTTGAGTAATATCTACCAGTTTTCTTCCTGAAAACTAACTCCTAAATACTTTCTTTGTCTCTTGCCTCACTCAAAACTTGTAAGCAGCAAATCTGGTCTAATGGCATACAAAAAAAATGTACGCAGAACTAAAACTGCAGGGAAAGGGGTTGACTAGATGGTTCTATTTGAATGGGGAACTCTGGAGGATGAACAGATACCCCTGGAATTACTGAAATAAAAGAAAGAACAAACAAGCAGAATATGCAGTCTGAAATTACTAATAAACAAACAAACAAAACCTCAGAATCCCAGTACTGTTTAAAAAAAAAAAATTAATTTTGCATCTCCTGCTTGGGAGTAGGGGGTAATGGGAAACAGGCAAAATTTTCCTTTCCTTAGCAAAATTGACACGGAAAAAATTAATTCACAAAAGAAGTGTGAAATAAGTCTCCCACCACATCATGACTAAGTTCATGAGATACAACATCTACTCATGTGCTCCATTTGAACATTTTATTTAGTTACTGCTTTGGGCTCAGTGCAGCCCTCTCTTAGGACAGGCATTTGAAATTAGGATGTATTTTCACCAAGAACTGAATCGTACTAATTTCAGAACATAACATAAGCAACAAAATTCTCAAGCTGGGTGCACGGCTGTCTACAAACCATATTTGTCACCAAGGAAATAATGGTGATTCAATATGAGAAGTGACTCAGAACAAATAATTTACTACACAATTACTTTATAAGAAAAATGTACAAATCCTCTGCTCTTAAATTTGAAAGACAAGAGTCCAGTTGAAAAACATTTGAGAGCAGGGAAAGTATGAACATGGGAAATGGCTGACTATGAAGTATCTTTCCAAAGAAGACACAGGGACTGCTGAAAACTCTATTGCCCGCCACTTACCTGCACAACGCTGCATATGCCTCCAAAAGACTAGATACCCGAGGAAACAAGCATTTCTATAAAAGAAGAATGTATGAGAAAACCAACCAAGACAGACCTTACGGTGAGTTCAATTACTCGCATTGCCAATTTGTTAGATGAAATCTAAAATTAGAACATCCCAAGGCAACACTGAGAACTGGTTGCAGTTCGTAACCACATGGCACTGAGGAAAGATATCCCCTCTCTTGGGTGAAACACAAGTTTGAACTTCAAACAAAAAGACCTGTGCATCTCACCTTCTGCACAGATTTTATTACAGTCTTGGTGTCTATGATGACAGGAAACAGGTTGTGAATGTTCCTTTTAAACTCCTCATAGCTTTCTGAAAGGAAAGCACACATGGAAAAAGGGATCATGAAACTGGGGAAAAGCCAATGGTATTGCAAAGTAATAGGAAAGAGAAGTGACAGCAGGCAACGATGCACTCGCCAGCATTTAGAGCTCAGAAGGGGCAACCAGCCCTGCTGCATGCTAAGCCCTGCAGGTGTCTGTGGTGACAAATGGCCACTGCACCTCCTGTTCCACCCCAGTGCAAAGGCAGCAGCCTGGGACAGCAGCCATGCACAGCAGTACCTGGGAGGGGCCTGTAGAACTTGTCGTGAAGATGCATAAGGTCCATAAGCATGTTGTGTCCCACCAGGGGCTACAGGAGGAATGTAAACATAACAGCCATTGGAGCATATTTCTGAAGAGAACTCAGAGATAAACAACGCAGGCACACTCAACAGCAGTAACCCTTTCCTCCAGCAGACAGCATCCACACACACACACAGGAGTGCAAGGCTGCAAGGCTCACAGGAGGTCTACCGCCTGCAGGAAATCAGATGTGTGGACTCTCTGAGAGGGTATTGTCTCAGCAGCATTCTATTTTCAGTAGACCTAAGGAGCTAGGTGGATTCTCAGTTCAGCTGAACAATGTTCCAGCAATCAGATTTATATGCTCACTCACAAGGGCAGGGACAGTCTTTGCTGCACATCACCCACAGTCTTCTAAAGCTGAAATCCATTTGATAAGCTGCATACAGAATGTGAGAATTTCCACACAAAGTCAGACCAGTGGTCCACATGGTCCAATAACTGGTCTGTCGCATGCTGAAAAGCACAGCTTGCCCAAAAGGCAAAAATCTGCTCAGCTTTCTTAGATGGTGACTCAAACCGTAACACCAAGATTTTTAATATTGCATTTAACACAGCAAATTAAAAAGAGCTGAAAAATGAGAGTAGGGTTAAGGCATTTTACCTTCTTGGCTTTAACAAGTATCTGGAAGAGGTTGGTGAAGCCCCGGGCAGACAGGAGAATGAGCTTATTCTGACAGTGGTCAGAAGACGAGTTCTCCAGAAGCTGACGATGCTCTGGACTCACTTTTTTTACCATAACCTGAAAAGAACAGTCACTGAGTATCTCAGCCTCCCGTTTTAGTTGTATGTACATTACTTACTGGGGTTCAGTATATGCTGAGGTCAAGTTCTGCTTCAAGGCATTGAAGGACAGAAAAACTGCATCCCCTGGGACCTCGGGACTGTCTCACTTCTATATGGAGATCAGTGCTCCAGTAACTAAACAGGCCTGCTCAAAGTGTGTCTCATTAATGCTTCTCTACTTAGGATGATGATTCCTACCAAAGGGTTTTTCTGAGCACAAATGAACCTAATTGCATTGATACCATTATGGTAAGTTTCAGGATACCAAAAATTCAGAAACAAACAGCAATCATACAAGATGAGTCCCCAAAGGCAATGCTTCAGATGAGAAGGCTGGGTAAATCTGACATTCTGGGGACACTGGCTATCAGACCAAAGTAGGACTAATGCAAAAAAAAGATTTCTGTAAGCCAATTCTAAGCAACTGACTGATATCATACTCATAAACATGGTTTGAGAAGCCCACAGCCATAGCTTTAATACAGAAAATGTTGCACCAAATGTAAAATACCAGTACTGAATAGCAAAACAGCAAATCACAGACAGCAAAAGTCTTCAAAGCAACTTTATGGCAGAAGTAAACAAAGGAAAACCGCAAAAAAGGCTAAAACTGTACATTCTTGTGGAGGTATTGAAGGAGGGACCTAGTATTAAGTCTGAAGACATAGAGAGGGTGCCTCCAGAAGTGGTCTAAGCACAAGCATTTCCATTTAAATGTATTTTGTGGCTACAGGACAAACAGAAACCAGAGTTGCTTGGTTTTCTGTATCCCTCTTCTTAGGACCCCACAATCAACATTTCCTTTGTCATTGTCTTCTCCTCCTCCTTGACCCTATCATTAAAAGTACAAGCAACATTTCAGACTCCCTGCAAGAATGCCAGTCCTATCTGCCCAGAGAGAAATCCTCTTTTTAAAGGTCCACATTTCCATCTCACCTTCTTGTCTCCAAGGGGCTCTGTCCAAACATTTTCGAGAGCCTGCCTCAGAACCAGCTGAACTTCAAGCACATGATAGCCTATGACACAAAAAAAAGAAAAAAAAAAAAGAAAAGAGAAGGAAAGAAAAGGAAAGAAAAGAAAAGAAAAGAAAAGAAAGTAAAAGCTTCAGAGGTGCAGACAAGCCTATTATGGAAAACATATCATTCTTCTAGACAGACCGACTGACCACATGTTTCTCCCCCAATGTATAGAAAATATTCCTCAACCTATGATCCTGGTATATAACCATACACAAAAACAAAACTAACAAAAACCAACATAGACACACACACACACACATACACAAAAAAAGAAATCCCACACTGAGAAAAAACCAAAACACAAATCAATCCCAAAAGCCACAGTGAAAATTTCAGACAAATGAGCTTTTGTAAGGACACAGAGGAAAGGAAAAGACTAACTGAAGCGAAGAGGGAGGAAGGCTACTACCCTGAAAAAGGCATTGTCTGGTTTTGCACAGTTTCAGAGGAGCAGACCCAGAAGCCAAGCACACAAGGGGTACCAATGCATTTTCCCCCACAGCTGATAAAGAACTAACCCAGTCCATTTCTGAACAGCATTAAAAGAGACACCTGAATCCGTCTTCTTGCTTACTTAAATAAATGTCTTTCTTATCACAGGTGCTCACCATTGCCAGACTCTATAAAAATACCATTATCATATCTAGCTGACAAAGCAGATAAAAAGCACAGCACAGTCTCCACCCCTCCTATTGCATACTCTGCAAAAAAACATCGACAAAGCCTTGAATACTCTGTTCTTCCTAACCTTTTCTATATTTTATTCCCTGACCTAGAAGATTAAGTTTTGGGTTCTGTGAGCAAACCCACAAATTATTCCCTGAAAAAATTCTCTGTCCTTCAGGTCAGCACAGAAGTTCCTCAGCTCTGCTACAGGGCTCCCAAAACCTAATAGAGGGGGCAAGTGGCCTGTTTATCCACACTGGCATATACGTGTCTCCATAGGACTCCCTGTTGCTCCACATGAGAGGGACCAAACTCTGAAAGGAGGGGGAAGAAAATAAACAAAAAAACAGATCACCCAGGATTTAAAACACATAAAAGGTTATCCTGATTCAGAGCAACTACTCTAGCAAATTCTCCAGTTGCTGCTCAGAAGAAGCACAAAATAGAAGTCAATGCTCCAAGCATCCAGACATCCACTTCTGCTTCAGAAAAACCTGCCACTCCAACAGAGCAGAAGAGCAGAGCTGACAGGAGCTGAGGTGTAAACTGGGGTAAAGAGTTGTAAAAGCAAGATGGGCACTGGTGCTTTCCCTCTCAACAGAGCAGTTTAACAGAAAAAAGGACAGCAGCAGCCCCAGAGGTTCACGAGAAATGATGAAGCTAATCAGAACCCACAGGTGCCTAAGGGAGGCACTGTTTCATACCATTCAGATCCTGCAGAATCATAGTATCCTCTTCTTTTGCTGCAGCTATCCAAGAGGTCACTTCATCAATAGCTTTCTTCAGGACATCCTTGTCTGCATTACTAGTACTAGATGAGGGGAAAGAGGCAGTGTGAGAAATGCTCTTTACAGGTGAAGCCTTGTGCCTTGCTGTAGGAATGCAAAAGTTTCATTTCCCGACATGCACCCAATTCTCCACATTGTATCCTGTGATATCTCGATCGTCCTTCATCTCGATCTTCCTTCAGAGACCGCGGCATGCTGGAACAGCTGGCAGTGAGGTGTTCACACCAGGATGTTTCAGTATTTCTACAAAATGTGATCTGAGTGAAGCTGAGCCATGAACACTGTACTGAGGAGACACCGCTCTCAAAAGTGCTCACCTGCAAACCTTCCAGGTTCCTGCTAAGAGATGCTGCCTAAGGATGTTCTCCTGTACCTCATTCATGTATGGGATTCCATCTTTGATGAACTGAGGGGAGAGAAAATGCCAGGTTGGTTACATTCCTCTGGATTTTCTCAAAGCATATTAGAGAATTTGCAAGTTAGCCAGGACAAACAAACTGTAGGCAATCCAACAGGTATGGAGGAAAGAAAAGGGTATATGTCAACTGTAATCAATTTTTTTGTTCTTTTACCTTTCCTTTAATAACATACTTCCAAGCATCAAGAAATCAGATGCTTCCTGCTCAGAATTGCAAAACAGTACTCTTAAGCGATGACAGAGTCTGAATTTTATGGGAAATGCGGCAATATGTAGGATGCAGGTAAACTGATACTTCTGCACCTTCATGGATAGTAAAGACACCCACCAGGTCTGTTTAGTAAATCCTCGGCTCACCAGAGATAGGTTCTTGGGGGTTTTTTGAGGCAGGAGAATCTGTCTGAGGCTGCCAAGGATGTGGTTATTGCCTTTACATTAGTTCAGAAAAAACAGTACTCCCTACCCCTGCTGATAATGAACTGCATGATGCATTCATAGTTTAGGAAGAGGCTATTTACCCCAGAAACCTAACATTTAGGGATATTAATCCTGATTTCTTTTGCAGTTGCACAGATTTCCTCTGTTCTGCATTTTTGGCAGAAAGATTACATACCTTGTTGTAGTCAAAGCCATAGTGAGACAGGAACTGAATACTAGATGCAGAGAGGGTGAATTCCACATCCCTTATTCCCAGTGTTGAGGGAAAGAGAAAAAAGTTGTATGAATGCACCACATACCTAAAACCAAAAGAAAAATCTCTCTAGAAGATAATTACAAGAAATAACTCCGCCCAAAAGGAATTATGTATAAAATCTCTACTGCACTATCCTCATTGTAACAGAAAGCTGCTTTTTCACTTACTTGTTTGAATTTTCTTTTGAGAATATTGCCAGCCCTGCAAGAAAGAAACCTCTGTTGAGATGGCAGCGTTTAGCTGGATGTCTACAGACAGCGTGCAAATTAGATAAGGGATGTGTGCTCAAGAAGCACACGTTTTCCATCCACGAATGTTACTGTGCCAATCTTAGCACCAACTGCCAGGCCACTCCACGGACCCCTGAGACCTGAACGGGACAAGCTTTTACTGCTGTGCGGGAAAAGAGTCAAATCTGAATTAAACAACAAACAGACTGAGCAATGGGCAAGAGGTGAGTTCGTGACGAGTCTCTGACTGTGCATACACAGATGAGTTTGTGGGTCCAACTACACTACAAAAATGTTTGGAACAAGCTGGGCACCACACCATAGAGGACTGAAACGTGGGGTTTTGTTCTCAGGTTCTTTTTTTCTTCTGTTAATCCCTAAAAAGCACATTAAGATCTTACATACCCCAAGACTTTGAGAAATATTTCAAATTGTTTTCGAGCTGGCTTCCTGAGTCCTTACTGGTTCTTAACTGTTAACAGCCCCCCTCCAGAGGCCCTTTCTTGGGTTGATTTGTTATTCTAGGAATAACAGAAATAGCAGCCTTCATTTTCCTCATAGTCCCCTTACCTACTGTGCACTGTATCAAATGACACAGCTTTGAACAGGATCTGCCATCACATGCTTCTTGCTTGCATTCTCTGATTTAAAAGCCTTGTATTTTTAACTGCAACCCTTAAATATGGTCAACTTTAGACCAGTAAAAAGTATATAGCCCACCTGACTTTACATTATTTATTAAAAAGTTGATAGTGTTAAACATCAAAGGGGAATAAAAACCCCAACAAGCAAATGTCTCTGGAATGAGTGATTTAAGGCCAGAGCCACCCGTAGGACCCACCTGTTAGCAGAAGACCAGTTACCTGCAAGACCTCGGCAATTCACTTTCCGTGTCAAAGCAGCACTTACCAAGCTGAACAAGAGTGAAGCGCTGAACACTCTGCCTGGCCTTCACATACCGCTCCGCAGGAGAGTCAAACAGGCTAGGAACAGAACCAGAATGGGGGAAAGGAGAGCGGACACACAAAAGTTCGCTATGCACAGGTTGTTCTCACAGGGCTGAAGCAACAAGTCTCCCTCACATTTCAAGTCCAAGAGCTTTACCTGGGCTCGTTGTTCTGTAGGGAAGTTGAATGCAAGCCTGTAAACTCTGTATCAAGGGCTGTTCAGGTGGAAAAAACACAAGAGAATCTGAAATCTTGAGGCATGTGCTTCACCAGCATGAGGACAGGGCTCTCTCAAACACTTCACCGTAACCTTTGTCAAATCACCGGCAGCAAGCTCAAGAGAAAAGGTTGTGGGGCTTAAACCTCCAGCTGCCTCATCCCTGTGGCAGGATGAGGCAGGGACACCTCCCCCACGTCCCTCAGGAAGGGCCTGCCTCATCCTGTGCTGTGTTCGTGCCCCTTTCCCAAACCCCATAACACCTCAAGCCCCCAGCTCGCCGAGCCGGGGGCAGCACCGCAGCCAGGGCTCCTTTTCCAGCCTCTGCTGCCTGTTTGAATGCCCGCGCCTCAGCGCTCGCTGTTCTGGACGCAGCAGCGCCATTACCGGCTGCAATACCCCTCTGCGCCCGGGTCCCTATGTCGGGCAGGGGCCAGCCGCCCCCCTGCGCGGCCAGGCGGGGGCCGAGGGCAGCACTGGGGCCGGACGAGACGCCCCCGACGCTCACCCACAAAGGCGGCGCGGAGGATGCGGCGCCTGAGGCGCGGCAGGCGACGCGCAAAGCCCTCGGCGCCCACCTCCATCACCGCCTTCCCGCGGCACGGCCCGGCGCGCCTGCGTGCCCGGCACTGCCCCGCGGGGCGGGCCCGACCCGCAGTAAGGCATGGGAAAGGCAGCACCGCGGGAGCTTCTAGCGTGACCAAAGGACGGGGAGGTTTAGGCTGGAAATTAGACCGGTTGCCGAGCCATCCCCGACAGCCCGTGCTCAAAGGGAGCGCAGGGGCAGCTCCTGCTGCGCGTCTGCCGGAAATACAGATCGCACAGAAGCCGTTACTGTCTCAGAGTTATTACTATGAACCAGCTACTCGGTAAAAATCCCGCAAAACAGTGGTGTTTTTTTCATTATGTCAGTTGAACGCTGAGGATTTAGTACAGATGCGAGAACCGGGCCGAGCTCACCCTGCACGCTGCTGAACCCCGGCACAGAACCGAGGCGTTCCTTTCTCCTGCCCCAGAGCCCGCAAACACGAGGCAGCACCGGGACACAGGTACGGGAGTTGCATTGACCACGCTGGCCTCCTTGAACTTGCCCGTCAGAGGGGTTCAGACACACTTACTGTGGGGATTTCACAGCCTGGTCGTACTCGGGAGCCCTGCCAAGCCATCAGGCAGAGACGCTGACAGCACCAGCCTGTACCGAGCAGCACGCAGCCAACACAAGGAGAGAATGGCGCTTCTTACTCCCTACAGCAGGCATTTGTGCAGCTTCACTCCTAGACCTATCCACGTGGCTAAGCAGCTAGAATCTCAGGATTGCAAGAAAGGTGCAAAGATGAGTTAGAGGAATTTAATCTTTTCACCAAGATTAGCACATTACTTTATCACAGTTCTCAACGTTCACATGACTACATTTTGCTAGATTAGACTGGCAGTGTACGGGGATCAAATATCAAAGCATTTCCAGAGTTTAGGTTAGAACAAACAAATTCAAATATTAAAAATAATATATTTTTTAAATGGTGATATATTAATAATTTCTGTCAGGCTGAACTATGGTAAATTTATTCTAGCCCTAAGGGTGTTGATCATGTTAGAATAAAGAATATGACACGTTTCTATCCATTTGAAAATATTTTATTATAAGATGATACATTCCAATTTTTTCCAGCTCTGGACCTTCCCTCTGCCAGTACACAAACCTAAGGAAGTGATCCTCGTTCCTTGGAAAGTCTTCCGAACAGTCTCCATTTTACCGGTAGAGTCTTCGTGGCTCACACAGAACGACACCACCCTCCTCCATAGCTTTCTCAAATTCCTGAATCTTGTTTAAAAGACAGACACAAATAAATACCAAAAAAAAAAAAAAAAAAAAAAAAAAAAAAAAAAAGGCCAGCAGCATTGAAATATCAGTGGGGACACGTTACATGGCGGGGCAGAGGTTAACAGCCTCACGGAAGCATAATGCCAGGAACTGCAGCTTGTCAAAGCTGCCCTTCTGAGTGTTGCAAGGAGGGACTGTCAAGCCACATAAGAAAATTAGTGGTGAAGAGAAGTAAAATTAATGCCTAAAAAGGAAAAAAGGGCCAAAGGAATAAGGAAATGGGTACTTGCCGAGTCACAACGGTGTTCCCAGGGGATAATGGCTTTAAAGTTCACAAAGTTGATTCCTGCTTCCAAACAGCGCTGTGCCATTACGCGGCCAAGGTTTTTGCACGCAGCTACTCCCTTGGGACTGTATAAGTGTCTCTTTATGGCCCACTCTCGGGTAGAGGCAGATACCACAACATCCCCATTAGAGCGCTCAACAAAGGCTTCTACATAATGCTGTGTCCGCTCAAGCCGTAATCTGAATGCAGGAAAGAAATAACATGGGATTAAAATGTCTTTTCCAGAGCCACATGCTTAAATTACTCCCTTCATGAAATTGAATGTACTGCTATATTATATTATATTGCAGTTTTGCTTATTAAGACATAAAATAGGGCTCATGTTGGGAGGAAAGGGTTAGAAGCAGAAGAATGGTGAGGAGGATTCACTCAAGTGACCTTGCAGCTGGGAATGCCAAGGCCTGGAGAATAACATTGTGGGAAACCTCATGTATTATGCCTACTGCTGTTTACCCTCTGTCTGTTTTGAGAAGTAGAATCTCTGTGTGGAGATAACATAGGCGTTTGAAGAGACTTGGAGGCACTCTCATGGATGTGCTTGAGCTCCCTGTTTTGATAGAAGATCAAAGCTCAGAGATCATAAAAAGCACAGGGGAGACCACAGCATGATGGTAAACCTAAATGCTCTTAAGAAATGGGTGCCAACAGCAGGCCCACCACCTGCCCCGACTAGGCCCAACAATGCCTGCATTCCCACCTGGGTGTTGCTTTGGGATCCTCAAATTAGTGAGGCAGTGAAATAAATGTACTCTTTGCATTTCAGCCACAGTTTTGTGGTTGCTCCAGCTGCCTGCCTGTGTTGACTAACACAACTCCTGTTACTAGCTCAGAAGAGTGAAATTCCAAGAGCAACTTTTCATCAGTTACTCAGGGCCACAGTCCTACATTGCCTCAGACCAGCACCCACTCCAAACCAAGCACTGTACACCTGCACACTGTGGAACAGGTATCTATGATGAGGAGAATTGCTCCAGCAGAAATGGAACTTTAGGGTCACTATGCAGTCCCTTAATGGCTTGTGCTGACACAGCAGGTAACAACTTCTTGAGATCTGCAAGTGGTCAGAAAGTACCTCATAAGCCTCTACACATAACAATAGATTATTTATTAGGAGCAACTATTTCTTATTGTACTGAGACAGTATCGGCTTTTCTGGTATGAACAAATTGGATGGGGTTTTCCCCGCAAGAACAAAAGAAAGACTCTGAAATGCCAGCTTAAAATGAACTTAAAAAGAAAACAAACCAAAACCCACAAACATAAAGCAACCCCAGACAGACTATTATGGTGCCTCAAATAAAACAATGAAGCATAGTAAGCACAGGAGTAAGAGAATCCTGAGTTAAAAAGCTATTGCTTAAGCAACATTACTGTTGCCTTAACAACAGTTGGAAAAATCTTGACCACATATGCTTTCACGTGCTACTAGTCCGCTATTCTATGAACACAAGACACCTGCTGATTAGGAAACACTAATGTGATAACTGATTCAGCAACCCAAAAATACACATTTTGTTTGTGGATTTCTGGGGTTTGTTGTTGTTTTTTTTTTTTTCTTTCTGAGTCTTTATTTCTGGCAGTGACTTCCTGACTCACCTATGCCAGAACTCACGCTTTGGCCACGTTGTCTTCCAGCCACGCTCCTTCCTAGCCAGGGCCATCTGCTCCAAGTTCCGAGGATTTCTGTTAGTGAAGTTTGGGGCAACGACCTCATTTTCACTTGTGTCCACTTCGGTCTCAGTTTTGAGACTGGCTGTAGTTGATGCAAAACGAAGACCTTGGGAGGGAGAGCAGATAAAAAACCACCAAAGATTAAAAAAACATGTAGTGCAGACAGTAGAACAGATACAGTACAGAATGACACAGCTTATGTGAGTCAGCAGGCCAAAATCATCTTGCTTTTATTTTTTAAGCACTTAACAGATGGATGACAAGACCTCAACCTGTTTCCCCAATTTATGAGATAAACTGCAAGTATACTAACGCCGTTTCTAAACTCGTATATAAAATAGAAACTCACGCGTGACTAGGAGATCTCTAGGACCAAGGCTTTACAAAACACTGAAAGTGAAGTACACAAGGAACCAGAGACAACGCTACCAAATAACAAGGTATAAACCCTTCATCCTCGGCACAGCAGCACCGCCAAGACCCCCGGCCGCCGGATCGCCCCGGGAGCACGGGGGCCGCGGAGCCGCCGCCGGGAAAGGCCGGCACGGCGAGCCCTGGGCTTACCCGCTGCACGGAGCCCACCGGCCGCCAGCAGCAGGCGGCTGCTCAGCGCCATGGGGAGAAGGGCCGGTCACAGCCCCGGGCGGCCGACGCTCCCCTACCTCCGCTCACGGACACCCGGGCGCCGCCATGCGCGAGGGGCGGCGCTTCCCGCGGAAGCGGCCGCGGGAATTCCGCCCGCCGCCGGCGGGGTCAGGCGGAAGCGCCGAGCGCGCGGCCGCTCCTGGCCCGCTGGGTGAGCCGCCCCCAGCGCCAGCTCCCCGGGGAAGGGCGCCCGTGTCTCACAAAATAGAGCAGAAAACACTTCCCCGACTCGGGGGATTGTCTTTTAACTTTTCCCTGTGGTAAAAGGGCTTTAGAAAATGCCGGCTTCCAGAGACTGGGTCGGCGTTTTCTGGAGCGGGTCTAAGGAAGAGGGACCAAGGCGCGGAAAGGAAAGGGGAGTGGGTGAGAGCAACAATGGGTGTTTCGGGAACTACCATCATCCTGTTTTAGGCTTCTTTCCAACAGCTCCTGTAGCACACAGGTACAGCAGAGCTTCTCTGCCTTCTCAAAGCATTCTCCTGCAAGTGTGACCATGCAGGCACCCTACTTTGGGGCTGTATTTAACTGCTGTAGTCCTGGAAATGCATTTAATGACCCATCTAAGAGCAAATTGTGTTGAAAGGAGGCTGAAGGCCTGGTGACACCCTGGCACCACCTGACGGATGAATTCTGGACGCTGCCGCAAGATGCAGCCCTAACGCTGGCTGCGGAGGTCATGCCTGGCCCCTTAAAGGTACCTGTTTGTCAAAATACAGGAAGCCTGTTCACACCATGCGCTACGCATCTGCACCCATTACATGCCCTTACTGACCCTTGCCCTTTCCCCATTTCCCCACCACTCCCTGAGACTTTTCCCTCAGACCGTGGCAAGATTTTTCTAACCTACAAGCATAGCCACTTAACCTAGACATTGAAAAGTGGTAGAATAATGAAACTGTTACAGCTCAGAAACCTTCAAACAATACAATAGTGCCATTATCAAGTGCAATCACAGCCATGACTTAAGGTAATTCTCATTAAAACTGTTTTGTCTGAAGTATCATCAGAGCTGCTTGAATCCCGGTTTCTCCAGGAAGCAGGTCTTCAGCTTCTTCATCTTTTGCCATCTCGGAACCCGAGATCGGT
>VYZQ01000842.1:66195-77268 GCA_013400655.1 Mystacornis crossleyi
GTAAAAGGGCTTTAGAAAATGCCGGCTTCCAGAGACTGGGTCGGCGTTTTCTGGAACGGGTCTAAGGAAGAGGGACCAAGGCGCGGAAAGGGGAGTGGGTGAGAGCAACAATGGGTGTTTCGGGAACTACCATCATCCTGTTTTAGGCTTCTTTCCAACAGCTCCTGTAGCACACAGGTACAGCAGAGCTTCTCTGCCTTCTCAAAGCATTCTCCTGCAAGTGTGACCATGCAGGCACCCTACTTTGGGGCTGTATTTAACTGCTGTAGTCCTGGAAATGCATTTAATGACCCATCTAAGAGCAAATTGTGTTGAAAGGAGGCTGAAGGCCTGGTGACACCCTGGCACCACCTGACGGATGAATTCTGGACGCTGCCGCAAGATGCAGCCCTAACGCTGGCTGCGGAGGTCATGCCTGGCCCCTTAAAGGTACCTGTTTGTCAAAATACAGGAAGCCTGTTCACACCATGCGCTACGCATCTGCACCCATTACATGCCCTTACTGACCCTTGCCCTTTCCCCATTTCCCCACCGCTCCCTGAGACTTTTCCCTCAGACCGTGGCAAGATTTTTCTAACCTACAAGCATAGCCACTTAACCTAGACATTGAAAAGTGGTAGGATAATGAAACTGTTACAGCTCAGAAACCTTCAAACAATACAATAGTGCCATTATCAAGTGCAATCACAGCCATGACTTAAGGTAATTCTCATTAAAACTGTTTTGTCTGAAGTATCATCAGAGCTGCTTGAATCCCGGTTTCTCCAGGAAGCAGGTCTTCAGCTTCTTCATCTTTTGCCATCTCGGAACCCGAGATCGGTCTCGGAATTTGCGGCCTTCCCCCAGGGCTCGTGGTACAATCCTGAGCAATGGGTAGCGTGTTGGGGAACCGCAGTTACAGACACGCATGCCGAGGTCCCCGCTTTCCGAAGCAGGTTATTTCCCAGTGCCGGGCAGCGGGGACCATTCCCGCGCCCATTCCCTTCCCCGCCACCGGCGGAGCACAGCGCGCCTGCGCACCCAGGCCCGCGACACCTTCTAGAAGCTCGTGGAAGCGCCGCGGCCCCGCCCCGTCGCGCGGCGGCTTTGTTCAGCCGCGCCCGCCAATCGCGGCTCGAGGCCGGGGGCGCCGCGCCCCAGGATTGGGCAGGCTCGGAGTGGGGCCCCGCCCCCCGAGGGGCGTGCCCCGTGCCCCCGCCCCCTCGGGCAGGGGGGCGCGTTCCCAGCGTGCCTCGCGCCGCCCCGGCCGTCCCGCCGCTCTGCGCCCTCCTCTCCTTTCCCTGTTCGTGTGGCGCCGCGCCCGGGCGGGAAGATGTCGNACGAAGAGCCCACGCCATCCTGAGCCGTTTCCAGGAGTCTGAGTGGCGACGCGATCCCGCGTACCCCGCCCTCCTTCCCTCGGTAGCTGCAAACACCGGGGCAGGGCGGCGGCTGCACGGAGGTCGCTCTGCCCCGTCCCGACCCCGTAGGGCGGGAGCCGGCAAGGCCTGGGAGGAATTCTGCAGGGGAAGGGGTAGCTGGGGAAGGTCCCCGCTGCCCGGCACAGGGAATTAACCTGCTTCGAAAGTGGGGACCGCCCTCGAAATGCGTGTCTGTAACTGTGGTTCTCAAACACGCTACCCATTGCTCAGAATTGTACCCCAAGTCCTGGGGGAAGGCTGCAAATTCCGAAACCGATCTCAGATTCTGAGTAGACAAAAGACAAAGGAAGAAGCCGAACGCTTGCTGCCTGGTCAAACTGAGATTCGTTCATGTAGCTCTGATGATACTTTAGGCACACCACTTAAAATTTATGAGCCTTCCCTTAATTCATGAGTTAGATTCCACGGCATATTGGCACCTGTGGTACAACGTTGTTTCTTCTAGAACGCTGCTATTAAGCCTTCTAAGCAAAAGAAATTGTTGTGTTGTTTGAAGGTCTCTGAGTTGTAACTATTCCCATTTAACTACCACTTTTTCAATTTCTAGATTAAGTGGCTATGCTTGTGGGATAGAGAAAAACTTGCCATGGTCTGAAGGAAAAGGTTGATTGTATCTTTTTCCTATATGAAGATGGCAGAACAACCTTTAAATAAGCCGCTGTTTTGGAGGCTTTATGTTGTTTTGGTAGTGACTCAAAGGTCAATTTTCGATGACTTAGTTGCAGAAGTAAATGTTTTGTTTCAGTCACAGACCTGATATGGACCAAAAGATGTTTTGCTAATTGATGTGTGGTGATACCATTGTTCTGTCTGCCCAGAACTGAGGATTAAACGAGAGTGAAATCTCATGGCACGGCTTGCTGCAGTCAAAAGCAGCAGTGCTACCAACCCGTCCCACGGTAGCACCTCTGACCTTAGTCCTGTCCTCCATCTTACCCAGAGAGCAGAGGAAGCATTCTCTTTCTGGTCAGTCAGTTTTGCCAGGTTAGGTAGGTAAACCAGCTAGGAGGGAAGAGTGACGTTTGGTGCAGATTTCAGTTTTTTAGTAGCAGCAAGCCTAGCAAAGTAAGGTAGAGCTTCAGGTTAGATAGGCTGAAATGTAATTGTAGATTAGATCACTTGTTGTCAAGTTCCTGATTGTTGGTGCTGGGCACAGTTTCTTATAAACCTGAGAATCTTAAAGGTGGGAAGAGGAAACTTTTTTTTTCTTATTTCTTTCGTTTATTCAGTTACTGCTGCATCTGCTATTGCCAATATTGTGAAGAGTTCTCTTGGGCCAGTTGGTCTGGATAAGATGTTGGTGGATGATATTGGGGTAAGTAATGTTACTTTAAGAAGTGTCAGGAGGACTTGTATTCCTGTGTAAAAGTGCTTCCACTTAGTGTGTTTCATAGGCCTAATGTGCACATGCCTGTTTTTTCCGTGGTTCTGAGAGCTAGGAAAACTGTGATAAAATTGAGTATTGGGTAACGTGTGTTACATCGTTTTAGTTTCATCTGTTGTGGTGGTAATTTATGTGGTACAGTTATTTCTTTTCTATAGGTAAGTTCTTGTAACCACTTGAAATACTGGTCAGATTGCAAGAAGTGAGTTTTACCATTTAAGTCAAGTTTGACAGGTGCTGACTTGTATATCCTGATCTCCACATTAGGAGAAATAATTTTAAAAATTCAAGTAATCTCATAACAAATTTTTAACCAATAATTTGTACTTTAAAATATTTCAAACAATTGAAGAAAGTTTTGTCGTTTTCCAGGCTGTTGTAATAAAATACTGTGTTAGAGGGAGGTCATTGCACAACTACTAATCCAGTATTTATGGATGATGAACACAAAATGTGTGATGAGTTTCTGTAACATAAAGGCTTTTCTGATCAAAAGAAAGTGCAGATTCTGCACTGGTAACATTTCTGTTGTTAGAATGGGACTCCTGGTTAAAAAGAAGCAGAAAAGTTGTGGTATAAGTAGTTATTTTATGGACAATTGCAAAGAAGAATCAATTTCTATTTGTATAAATATTCTGAACCACAACAGTGAAAGTGTAATAGAAATGTACATCATATTTACATTTGATTCCTGAAAATTAGGATGTGACCATTACCAATGACGGTGCAACCATTCTGAAACTGCTAGAAGTGGAACATCCTGCTGCAAAAGTCCTTTGTGAGCTGGCAGACCTGCAAGACAAAGAAGTTGGTGACGGGACCACCTCAGTGGTATGTAGCAAGTTTTACAGGCAGATACATCAAAACTCAGTGTTTAGATTTGGTATTTTCTAGAGATGCTAGTTTCCATGTGCACAGTGGTGCTCCAGAAGGGAATTTGCTTACTTCTGTTTCATTGCTGATTGATTCCTTTCTCAAAGGTTGATGACAGATGTTGAATTTAGTGTTTTAATTTTCAATGACTGTGAGAAGTAACAGTCAAGTACCAACAAGGATGCTGAGTGTTGAAAACTTGCCTGAGACTTTAGATACCTTGATGGAGGTTGGAATTGGGTAGCTCTCGTCTCATGTCAAGAAACTGTTTTTAGTTCTGCGCTGCACAAGGTAGTTACTTTGCTTGTGTGGAATGCACGTGTTTAGTGTTTGTATTTCAAACAGGTAATTATTGCTGCAGAACTTCTGAAAAATGCAGATGAGCTGGTGAAACAGAAAATTCATCCTACTTCCATTATTGGTGGATACCGACTTGCCTGCAAGTAAGAAACTGATACAGTTGAATTTCTGCATTTTGTGACTGCATTAATACAGACTTTTTGGCACCAAGTGGAATATGGTAGTTTGTTGCAGGGGTGGTGGGGTTTTTGTTGGTTTGGGTTGCATTTTCTGGTGTGGTTTTTTTTTTTAAATTGTATTTCTGTAATCACATAACAGAATGACAGTCATGTTACTGTTCTTGTAGATTAATTGATTTTTATCCCTTTGTTCTTTGAGGTAACGTTTAGAAGAGGTGAAAACATGTACGTTTTTGTCTTTTTGTGGGGGTGGTTCTTGACCAGTGTATTTGTCTTTATTTTACAGGGAAGCTGTTCGCTACATCAATGAAAATCTTGTTATTAACACAGATGAGTTGGGCAGGGAGTGCCTAATTAATGCTGCTAAAACATCAATGTCCTCGAAAATTATAGGAGTGTATCCTTTAACTTGATCAAGTGAGTGAAGTGAGAGTGGTTGATTAGAGAGCTTGAGTTGATAAGCTAGAGTACCTTTGCAGCAGTTTTTATGGACATGACACAGTATTGAAAGCTGTTGTGTTTATAACAGGGGTTTTACAGATAACTGTGATCTGGCATGGGAATACATGTTCAAGCTCTACCCAATTTATTTAAAGCTGGCTTGGCACATCATGATAGCTTTAAAGGGGTATTGTTTCCTAACAATTGCATTGCTTGTTAGGGAGGCTAAACAAAGAGTTGTGTGAATGGAAGAATGTGTTACAGAAGTACTTCTGTACGGGAAGTGAATCTAGAGGAAAGAAAGTTGAGTTTCACTCCACGGGCTCAGAAAACCCTGCATTTTTAGCTTTGTGCAGACCGAACATAGGATATGTATTTTTGTTTAGGAACAAAAGGTATGTAAACGTCAGGCATCATCATAATTTTTCTAGTAGTGTTTCAGCTTTTGGAAGGATTCGTTCCTTTAAGATAATGGTAAGCAGAGCTAGCGCTTTCTTGCCTTTCTGAAGTTCTTTTTTTGGAAACCTAGTTTGGGCACTGTCAGTTATTTCTGTTGATGGTTTGTTATGGGTTTTATTTCTCAAGCATAATACTAGTTTCCTTCTTCAGTTTTAACCTTAACAGCCTTTCAGTGATGGTGATTTCTTTGCTAACATGGTGGTGGATGCTGCACTGGCAGTTAAATACACAGACCAGAAGGGTCAGGCTCGGTACCCCATCAACTCGGTTAATGTTCTGAAGGCCCATGGCCGCAGCCAAAAAGAGAGCATTCTTGTGAACGGTTACGCTCTGAACTGCGTGGTGGGCTCACAGGGTAAGAACAGGCTGTGTTTCAGAAACCTTTTGTGTCAGCTCAGTCCTCTTCGTCTTTCTGCGTGGCTTTCGTACTGGCTGCGTTCGTTGCAAATCACGTGGGGTTTTAGTTCCAGAACAATTAAACAAGAACACAAAATACTGCACTTCACCAGTGTTTCTTAGACTAGAGTCTGCCAGCTACCAGCGATCCCCAAAGTGTTGGTAAGTTGCTGTAGCTCAGTGTCAGCAAAGGTAGTGTCGTGGCCTGGTGGAACTTGCACGCTTCCCTTGTGGGGAGCCAGTGCCAGGTTTGTGGGGAACTGTTCCATTTAGCAGAGCTGTGCTGTGATTAGGTAACTTAGGGGATGTGAGACTGATAGGTCAGATTGTCATGGTCATTCACATTTTGGGGACAGGGTATGTAAAAAGGTAAAGCTTTTATTAGCGTTTTTCTGCACTAGGGCAGAACTGGAGGTGGAGAAATAAACAGTAGAAATCTGAAATGAGAAAGTAACATCAATTTTAATCTCTAATGCTAACTTGATGTTCTTTTAACTCTATTTGACAAAATCCTTCTTCTTGCTTATTTTCCTCATCAGGTATGACCAAGAGGATAGTTAATGCAAAGATTGCATGCCTTGACTTCAGCCTGCAGAAAGCAAAAATGAAGCTTGGTGTGCAGGTTGTTATCTCAGACCCTGAGAAGCTGGACCAGATAAGGCAGAGGTGTGTGGAAGCTTGAATAACTGAGGCAGTGGGGTTTCACAGGCTTGATTTGATCTCTTCAGTTGAGGTGGCTCGATGTAGATTTGGCTGAGTGCAAGAAGTAAAAAATGTTTTGAATGTTAACATTTCCCAACAATACCAAATACTAATGGAAGAAGTCTTCACTTCTGGAGGCAGAACTAGTATTAAGTCGGTTTTCAAGAAATGCAAGTATGTTTGTGCAGTGGTCCATTCCTGCAGAGCTCTGCATTAAGGTTTCAGGAAATGGGCTGACAAGATGTGATGGTATATTTTTGGATACCTTTTTATAACTTCGACATTAATCTTTGCAGAGAGTCAGATATTACCAAAGAAAGAATCCAGAAGATTCTGGCCACTGGTGCCAATGTTATTCTCACCACTGGAGGTATTGATGATATGTGTCTGAAATACTTCGTTGATGCTGGAGCTATGGCAGTACGAAGAGTTGTAAAAAAGGACCTTAAGCGGATTGCTAAGGCCTCGGGAGGTATGTCTGTATAAGAATAACTGGTTTATAAACTTAGTGTTCAAAGTAGAAGCTCTTGTTAGGGTTATTTGTTACTGATTTTTAAAATATGGCTTCTTAACATTCAAGGTCAGGATGAGTAAAGCTGAGCCACTTCTTTTTAGCTTTGCTGTTGCTTTTAAGTGACCTTTATCAAAGTAGATGACTACTGTAAGACTTGATTGCTGAAGATTTACAGTGGTGGGAGAAGCAGCTACCTTGCACTGTCAAGACTGGCCTCTTGTGGAAATGGGAGCCATAATCTGTATTTATTTAGAAGTCTTTATTATGCATGCACTCATAAGCCTCTGTTTAGACAGTTAAGTACATTGTTTAGATAGTTCAAGATGAATGAAGAACTCCTAAATCAATAAATACATACTTCAAAAAAAATCTGGTCCTGTACAGATTTTTATCTGTCAGTTCTCAAATTTGGAAGAAAATATTTTAATTGTGGTAAAGCATGGGAACTTGTACTGGCTGTGGAAGAGGAAGCGCTGTAAAAGTTGAACAAAAGGAGCAGTCAGTTATCAGTTACAAACTGAAATACTGAATTGCTCCCTGAGAACTAGAAGTGCTGTTTAAGAAAAATCTTATTTAACAAAGCTTTTATTTTTGTTTTTCTTTCTGGGAAGTGGGCAAAGGATGATGTGCAGGAATTGAATGTTAACTTCACTTTTTTGTTTGTTAAAGCAACCATATGTTCAACCCTTGCAAACCTTGAAGGTGAGGAGAGTTTTGAGGCATTAATGCTGGGACAGGCAGAAGAGGTGATTCAAGAGAGAATCTGTGATGATGAGCTGATTTTAATCAAGAAGTAAGGATCCTTTTAAAAATTGTCAGTTTTGTATATGTCTTCTGCTAAGCTTGAGATAAAATCATGTTTTACTTCATGCTATCTAAGCGGTTGGAATAGTTACACACATGGGAAAGGGTACACAAATCCAGTGCAAATTAGAGGTGAAAGTACCAGTTTTTGATCTCTTTTGCTGAAGCTGGACACTCTTTGTCAACCAGCATATGAGACAGTCAGATTGCTAGACAGATTTACTTAAACTTTTGTTCATAAACAAATGTTTCTAAACTGGCTTCCCTTTAGAGACCATGAAGGGAAATACGTACCATCTGAATAATTTCATCTGAGTAAAGAGGTGCAAGCTAAATCTTTCCATATGTAGTGAAAGACAGTGTTCCCTTGTATTGGTGTCACTGCTGTTTGGTACCTGAAGGCTTGAGTATCAGTTCATTTGATGAGAACGTACTTTGGATAGTAACTTCTGCACTGCTTCAGTATCCCTTCTGGGTGTTCACGTTCCTGTGGTGTCATTGGTGTGTGAATGAAATGCTCTGCCCATGGCACTTGTGTGTCAGGTACACGGTGACAGCCTATTCTATAATGTTGGTAGTCATTAACTTACTTGAGGGCGGTGCAAAAGGGGTCTTTCTTAGTATCTAGATACACTTTCCCCTCTTTGATGGGAAAACATCATCGTACTTTGACAGGTAGCTTTCTTTAAAAGACTAAAACTCAAACTAGGTTCTTGCACGTTAGAAATTAAAGTGTTGACTTATTTTTTGTTTTTAATGTTGAAAGAATGAGGCTCAACTGAACTCTGCTTTAGAAGAAAAAATTTACCAGGAAGAATTTTAATTTAGACTCCATTCAACACAGCTGACTTCTGATTCCTCTTTTCCTTAGTACAAAGGCTCGTACTTCAGCATCAATTATCTTACGAGGAGCCAATGACTTCATGTGTGACGAAATGGAACGATCTATACATGATGCTCTCTGTGTTGTCAAAAGGGTTTTGGAATCCAAGTCTGTTGTCCCAGGTGGTGGTGCTGTAGAGGCAGCACTTTCAATATATCTTGAAAATTATGCAACCAGCATGGTAAGCCTTGCACAAAGAAGCAATGGTGTGTATGCAGTAGACTTGCACAATGAATCTCCAAGCATTTATTTTCTTCTGTTAGAAGTCATTTCTGTGCTTCATGAAAACCTAATCATCTTAGAGAATCTAAGATGGTTCTTTAAAGTGGAGGATATGAGTTAATTCTTTCTCTGATAATTAGACTCCATGGCTCTGTGACCCAAACATAGGTTTTGCCTGTGAAAACCCCTACCTATTAGCATTATGTTCTTGATCCATTGCTGTATTTTTTCCTCTTTTGTTGTAGCTGTTGGTTTAAAATTTTTTTCGTCTTTCTAGGGATCACGTGAACAACTTGCAATAGCAGAATTTGCAAGATCCCTTTTAGTAATTCCAAATACATTGGCAGTAAATGCTGCTCAGGATGCCACAGATCTTGTTGCAAAGTTGAGAGCGTTCCACAACGAGGCTCAAGTTAACCCAGATCGCAAAAATCTGAAATGGCAAGTATCTGTCTGTTAGAAGGCTAGCAAAAGTGATGTGGGTTGGTGACCTAGATGGAAAGTTGTTCTCTCAGTTCACTGAACCATGATTAGCATAATAAAAAAATTAACGTATGTTACCAGTGAACTCCTCTGCCCCTGCCCTTCAGTTGAGTGTATGAATTACTCTAATTAAGTGGCAGCTACACAGCGTAGTCCCAGCTGTATTTCTGCTGTTTCTCCCTCTCCATCTGACAGCATTCCTTCTTTGCAGGATTGGTCTTGACTTGATCAATGGAAAACCTCGTGACAACAAGCAGGCTGGTGTCTTTGAACCAACCATGGTCAAAACCAAGAGTCTCAAGTTTGCAACAGAAGCTGCAATTACTATTCTTCGAATTGATGACCTTATTAAACTGCACCCTGAAACTAAAGAAGAGAGAGGAGGGTGCTATGAGGATGCAGTTCAGTCTGGAGCACTTGAAGAATAACTTAGGCTTTATTTATGTTTGTTTCACTTACACTTCCCACTCTTATAACTAAAATGCTAATAAAACAAGTGGTTGAATGTTGCTGCTATTTTCTTGTGAACAAACTAATTTTTGAAAGCAAGTTTAGTCCTTGCAGTGAGAATTTAGGCTCTATTGTGTGTTAACTAGAGTGCCTGCAGTAACCACTAACCTCTTTGTCAAGTCAGTGATTGAGTGTCAGAAAGTAATGGTTTAAGTTAATTTAGGAAAAACAAACAAAATGTGAGCTCCATTATTAGAAGTTTATTAGTAAAATTAGTTTCAAAGCTAGTTAACACTAGCTGTTCATTCATTCCCTCACATTTATCTCTCAACGCACATGGCTATTCCCATTCCTCCTCCTATACAGAGAGCAGCAACACCACGTTTTCCACCGGTTCGTTCCAGTGCATATAGAAGAGTTACAAGGATCCGACAACCAGAGGCGCCCAGAGGGTGGCCAAGAGCAATAGCTCCACCTTGTATATTGATCTAAAACAAACAAAAAAAAGCCAATATAGAAAGTCAAAACATTTAACTAGCTTAGCTGACTTTCAACATAAATGACTTCACTGGGATCTAGCCCTTGACTAGCTTGAAACCACAAACACCATTTCATACAAGAAAGCGCATGAGTGCAACAAGTGGTACTAATCAGTATTTCTTCTGCAAGGGCCCTATCTTCACTCCAGATAACTGAGGTGAATTTAGGGAGGGGAGAATAATACCCATGCATTCTGCCATCACTGAAAGAATACTGTGGCAAATATACTTGCAGCAATTGAAAATTCTGAATTAAGTATGCTTGAGCAGTTGCCTAGATTTGCATAAAAATCCACTGCAACAACGTTGGAACTTGTTCAGCTGGGAAACTGCTAGCAAAGCCAGTGGACAGAGCAGTGTGAGGAAATGCCTGCTGGGGCTCCCACCCTATTTGCTTAAAGTGATTGCAAGAGAGCTGTGCTCGTCCTTACAATCCAGATGCACAGAATGGGACAAGTTTGAGTTACAGGAGGCAAACTAATGCCAGCCTACAAATAAATTCATTACCTTTTCCGGATTTACTTTCAGTTCTTTTGCTATTGCAACAGAGAGTGATGCAAAGGCTTCATTAATTTCAAACAGGTCAACTTGTTCCAGAGTCCAGCCGGCTTTGTCAATCTGATAAAACAATACAAAAAGGACCTTAGTATCTTTTAGGTCTTCCTTAGCACCAGAGGAAGCTTTGCCTAAGATGTAAATTGGGTGATTTGAAGGTACCACTTCGAAAATTTTGAAGGAAAACAATTTTTTATAGCCAGTGTTGGTGACAGAATTCTTGAAGACTACAGACAAAACTTCAGTGTCAGACAAGTCAGTACAATGTGCTGTAATAGTGCTGGCTGCTCATAAAAGTCTTGACTAATTTTACACATGTAGCAGTGATGGTGCAATTGTGAAAATCAAACTGTACGTGGTGCCCTTAGTAGAACAAGCACTGGATTCAAAACCAGGCTTTAACAGATTAAAAGTAATTTTTTTAGGGAGTCTCTACTTAACAGACTTGTACCATCACTGCTAAGATCG
>VYZQ01000844.1:12661-55232 GCA_013400655.1 Mystacornis crossleyi
GGAAGAAACAGTGAAGAACTGTGAATGTATGTAAAAACAACGAATCACACTAAGACAAGCCAAGAGTACGGAGAAGCCTATACTGCATGAAGAGATGGATGTGATGAGAAAGTAGGATACTTTCTCAAGGAGGTGGTAGAGGATTTAAAAAAAGGAGCAGAGTCCTATGATTAAAAAAAGCAACTACTGCAAAAGTCACTAACAGGCAACTAAAAATTGAACTCTTTGATAGTGGTGTTTTGTCTTGCAGATATAAAACAAAAAAGTAATTTGGTTTCTAGCAATTTAAATTTCTAGGATTTAACTTCCTAGTGAAAGGTAAGGGTAAACCAATAGAAAGGAAACAATCTAGAGGTGATTCCAACACATTATTAGGATCGGGAGCTGAGCTAATAATTTTTAGGAACCAGTTTACAAATGAAGGCTTGAAATGTCCTGAAGGGGGGAAAAAACAAATCACAGAAACAACTAGATTGGAAAAGACCTCTGATTGAACAGCACCAGGTCAACTAGATCATGGCGCTAAATGCCATGTCCAGTCTATCCCTAAACACCTCCAGGGACAGTGACTCCATCGCCTCTCTGGGCAGCCCATTCCAATGTCTAATCGCCCTTTCTGTGAAGAAATTCCTCCTGATGTCCAACCTAAACCTCCCCTGGTGCAGCTTAAGACTGTGTCCTCTCATCCTGCCACAAGTTTCCTGGGAGAAGAGACTGACCCCCACGTGGCTACAACCTCCTTTCAGGCAGCTGTAGAGAATGACATGGCCCCTGAGCCTCCTCCGGACTAAAGAACCCAGCTCCCTCAGCTGCTCATCACAGGGCAATGAAGTGTCAATTTCTTTGAAATTCTACTGTTGGAAAGGCTGGTTCTGGCCTTCTGTGATCTTGCCTCCAACAACATAAGACATTCAAGCCCACCAGACATTTATATCACCCATAACAAAGTGTGGCTGAGTAAAGGGAGTGAGTGGCTGGGTCAGGAGTAAAGCCATTTGGTAAAGAATCTGTCAACACTTTGTACATGCTAACTCCTAATTTTATAATTTAATTGTTTATCAAATGTTCTTAGATCATGGCATGATTTAGTTAGTTATGACTGAGCAGGGAAGCAAGGCCCTTAGAAATAAACAGCCATAGGAATCTACTGATGACCATGCTGTCAAAGGGAAATAAGGTTTTAGACTGGCTGAACAAGTTTTACATCCCATTTAATGATCTGTTCAGTAGCTCCAGGGCTTGGCTCTCAGGTGGAACAGTGAATATTCAGACCTGGAATTTCCTATGCTCTAGCCAGTAGTTAGCCAAGAGCGCATCCACGCACTGGTGTGAGGAGACAGACAAGCTCATCCACCATGCCCTGGGAGCAGGTTCCAGCAAGTGGCTGCTATTTGTGAAATACTGAATACAACTTGTAGAAATGCTGCCAAAATACCAGTATTAACTAATGAAATTAACTATATAAGTGCCACACTTTTGCATCCTTGATTATGGACGTCTCTGCTTGCACATGACCCAGGGTGTAGGTGCATAAAGTGATATAGCCCTGCTTTACTGTGAATGCATATTCACATGTGGAGGTGATCTGGGGAGCCATTTTACTACAAAGGAAAGCATTTGGATCTTTATGACTGGATACCTTTGGCTGTCTTCCAGATTTCCTGAGAAGTAAGTTCATTCTGTTTAGCTGTTTGGACCCAACCTGAGTAACAGAATTTCTTTCAGACTGCTGCTTATAAACACAGCCACGCATGAACCTCTACAAATATTTACCTCAAGGGAAAAGTCCTCTGAATCAGATAAGAAGCCTATACAATCTTCATAAAGCAACAAAGATGAGTGCAACACATAAGGTAAACCAAAGCCTCTACAACAAGCAGTTCTTCATTAAGATCTCTTCCATGAGAAATTTCTAATCCTTACGGTTTATAGAAGGAACAGCCTGTAAAAGAATGGAACAGTCCCACTTCAGCTATCTTTGCAAACAGTTGTGCTGGAGGCTCTCAGCAGTACATAGCCATACTGAGTCTTTTCTAGGCTGGGCTGAGTTAGCTACAAATTACCTTGGTCATGCTAACAGCGTAGATGTGGACTGTGAGAAAAGAATACCTACATGGTGTGCTAGTCTTCATGCTACTAATATGAGCATAGTGAGTGTAGCTATTTCTACAATAATTTTCTGTGTTTTACAGATATGACTGCAGTCCCTGCTACATAGGGGCACCCCTATGGAACATCCATTCAGCTGGTGAAAACTTTCCTGTAGTAATGGTATCACTCAGCAGCCTCAGGGCTACAACCTGGAATGATTATCTTAAAGGATTCACCAGAGCCTGCAGAAAGCATCTAGTGACTGCTCCTCTCTCCTACAGCAGACAAAAAAAAAAAAAAAAAAAATAATTTTTTAAGGGGGGAAAAACCNAACACCCTTCTCCTCTCTGGTGTTGCTCTGTGATTAGTAGATTGCAGGTTACTAGGCGTCTGGAAGTACTTCCATAATCTTCATACAAGCTGAAGAAGATATAAAAAGGAAATTATTAAGATGTAGGGAGGTTTTTGGCAAATAGATGAGAGGACAGCAAATAATGAGATTGCAGCACAATGCATATTACTGACACTCTTGATGGGCATTTTGAAGTTACACATCCTGCAGTCAGCATGAGATAATCAGAAAAAAACTTCTCCCGAGAGTGCAGTTGAATCCACTGTCCACTGGAAGAGCTCTGGATCAAATAACAGTGCCTAGAATCACAACCGGTTTGCTTCAACACAACTATGCCTTTATCGTTAAACCAAAATACTTGAAGATTGTAGTAAATTCTGATCATAAATGCAGTATCACTGAAGTTTCTTAACGTGCTGACTGTGACCTGATGCTGTGCTAATTGTTCAGGTGGTAAGGATGGTCAGCACTGGGTTTTTCTATGTAAGTCAAGTAGCATCTCCACCTCTGTTTCTCTATTTTCTACATTTGACAGAAAAAAAAGTATCATGAATGGGCTGCATTATACACCATGCAGGGAAAAATCACAGCTGAACAGATATTAATTCTGTTATTTGTGTAAGGGAATGAAAGACAAATTCAGTTTAAAGCACAGAGTAATGTTTGTTTCCCAGGCCAGCCACATTCTTCCTGTGTGAGCTGGAAAGTATGATGGGCATGGGAGGTGCTGACAAAATTTTGTGATTATCGTGTCTCTGTTGGTCTGCTGTTACATTGCTAGCTCTAACACAGCAATAAATTCAGTCAAGCAGTGGACAGCAGTTCTTTCTCACAAAAGATGTTACCAGGTTCAGCTGATTCAATTACCAGCTTTCAAAAGACCAATGCAAAAAAATAAACCAAACAAACCTCACTGCCTTGAGAATCTGCTTGGACAAGATTCAAGCAACAAAAATTGGAAAAACATCTTTGCTGGCTGGTTACATGAGAGTCTTGGAAGCAGCTAAGCCTCTGGTTGAGAGATTTGTGTGTAGGCCCTGAAGTGAGTTCTGCACTCAATAGGGAATCACTGATGAGTACCTAATACACATCATAGGTCTGACATTTGGGGCATTGCTGCTTAACATTGTTGTGAGTGACCTTAAACAAAACGTGACTGATTTGAAATGAAAATTACTAATAGTTTGCTAATGACAAAGAGGATGATCCACCAGTAGACAGCAGCTGGGATTGCTTTTTTAGTTGACCAAATTAAATAAACTGTGTATTAAGTGTAAGTATACAAACAAAACGGGTACTAACATGTAAACACACTCACATCTATGCAGAAAGGAACACAGGCTAAATTAATGAGGAGTTCACACTGGAAAATGGACTTTTCAACCTACTGGTAGATCTAACTTCCTTGCACAGCCACATCCTAAAGGAACAACGGTTTATGTCTATTCCATAAAAAACCCACGAAGAGTACCAGAGGGAAGTTTATTACTTCTTTAAACCCATTTGTGTCACAACAGAAATACTCTCTTGACCCACTTCTTTTTTCTGTAATCTAAGAAGGAACTACTGACGTGTTCACACAATAAAGGGCCTCTTTGTGCTTACACAGACCAATACAATGTATAGTTCTTATAAAAGGCTACAGGACGTATTTGGTATTAATCTGTCTCTCACTGTCTTTTAATTTAAAATTTAACTTTGCCTTTTGATATCAGTGTCTATGTTCAATCTGAGGCAAAATTTTCTTCATCATGACTCTTAACACTGCACTACAAAAAAAGTCACCAGAGATGTCTGCAAACACCTTCACTTTTCCACACAACTGATTTTTCATATCCTGAAGTTAGTTTAGTATCCTCACTACTTACAGAAGTATACAGGAGTGTAGGTAAAGTGAACTCAGGAAAATCACAGCTCTTACCATTACAATGAAACCAATTCACTGCCCCAGTGAACGAAATCTGATAGTTTTGCCTCTGTATAGCATGATGACAGAACCCTGTTCTCATATATAAAGCCTGCATCTGCATACAGCTACCAGGATGGGCTATAACTAGGACTCAACACCTGAAATTAATATAGCCGAATGCTATCCCATGTTTAATCCAATTAAAAGGACTGATGCACATCATTTGGAATGAACATGAGGTAACTTAATGAGTCACAATAGGTCTCATGAGCATTTTTCTTGGTAATTAGGGCCATAAAGACACAGGGAATTATTTCAATCACCCACTGCCCATCACAAAATAACATGTAATTTAATAACAAAGCAAACCACAATACAATAATTGCTGTGCAATACAAAGTTAGCTTAGAAGATGAGAGATGTGCCTGAGATGTAGGCACCTATATTGTTCCAAATTAAGTCAGCCTAACAGCTTACTAGCATTCTTAGCTTGCTGGTCAAAAATGTGCTCTCAGAGATGTCCACATACGCCCTGCCACCTTCTGAATCAAAAGTGATTTGAATTGTAACCAGGTTATTTCAAGTGTACTGGCAAGAAGTTCTGCTCAGGGTCAGGACTACGTGCAACAGAATCTATTGCAATGAAATGCAACTGCAGAAGTCACATTCACAATCAAATCAGTGTCACTTAAAAGGATCTTGGCTAGTTTAAACAGTTTAACTGCACTGATTTAGATTAACTGATAAACCTCTGCATTTACAAAAGGCATACATCAAAATGGTGAGAAAGCTGACCTTGTTATTTAAGAGACACGTCTGAGATTCAGGCATGTGTATAGTTCCCAGTTCTTGTATTCAGCAGATCTGGAAGAGTTTTCAATTCTACAACCACTGTAAGATTAATTTCCAAACTCATGAGCAATCTTGCAGTATTTGGCTGGCAATGCTCAGCAGACTGAGTGTCTAAGCTGGTAGCTGAAAAGATACGTACAGTCAATGTAAATGATATCAAGTAGGCATATAGGCAGACAAGTAGATTCAGGGAGTATCAATGTGCCCATGGCTCGCTGTGTACAGTAAACTGGTGGGAAAATCCGAACAACAGAAAGGAAGTAAATCGTTAAAGCTTACCTGAGAAATACATGTGCATAGTCCATAATTAATTAATTCATTCATTCTCCTAGCTAATCATCCATATTTCTTATTAAGGTATTTGGACTGGTCTGTGAATTGCATCAGGCCTGAAGCCCAGAACAGATGCACTAAGATGGGAAAATCCTTAGGAAAATGCTTATTGGTTAAGCATGTAAACAGTTCTGCTGAAGACAACAGTCTTGTTCTTTTGTTGTTGGTTTTTTTTTTAAGTAAGCATTGAAAAATCAAAACTTTTGGGAATACACAGACCAATGCACTTTGAAAGCATAACAATGTTATAGAATCATGTTTGCTTTTACTGGACACAGGGGTGAAATCCTAATTCTTTGTCTGAAGGCACATAAAGTGTGACCACCTAATTCAACTGCACCAGTATTACATGCAGTTTTAAAAACTCACATCCATTTATCCAGTTCTGTCAAGCTAACAGCCAGTATATTGAAAACAATGTATAAAGAAATATCTTAAAACAACAAATTACTTAGAAAACAATCCTGCACTCTTTGCTTCACAAAGCATCCCTAAAGATTTATGTGTACAGGTACAGTCAATGCTGTGCCAGTGGGAGCCTGTTTACTATATAATTTGCAATGAATCTCACAGTAAATTAACTCAACATACAAGTAGGGATGCTCAAATTTATGAAAAGTTCTTTTTACTTTTTCATTACAAGACAAAAACCCCCAAAATATTAGAACATTGTCTAAGACTGAAGACTTTCAGGAAAATCTGAAGAAAAGCTGTTATTTCAAATTAAAAGTTTTTAAATAGTATGGCAGTAAAAATTTATTCATTTGGCTTCTTCACAATTTTTTTCCAAGACTCCCAGGTTTGAAAACTACAGCACGTCAAAACTCACAGCTGTTTTCCAACTCCCTGGGTTTGTAGAAGGGGAACAGAACCATGCTGCATTACAGGCAGGCAGCCAGCCCAGCACAGGATTTAAAGCACCAAGAATATGGAAAAATTATTACTGCAGAGACCAAAACCTTTGGGAAATGTTAACTCTTATGGTGAAGGATGAATGGCGTCCTCCAGAAGGAAGCTCCCAGGCAGCCATCAGGCCTAAGCTCCCTGCATTACTACAAGTAACAGATACTGAAGAGCTCATGCTGGTTGTTCGGGAGCCTACTTTAGGAATGGGTTAAAAATTGCTGGTTTGGAATTCTGAGGACACTGCTGGTGACATGGAAGGTGCCTGGGACCCAACCATTCCACATGCCCTTGTTTTTCCCCTGCCTATGTTATCTCACAGCTTCTCAATGAAGGATTCACCCTCGCTTCGCCTAGAGGAAACCACGGGGCGCTGCGTACGCACACGGGCCGAGAAGGGCACAGAATGGGCAAGGCTGGAAGGGACCACTTTGGGTCATCTCGTCCAACCTCCCTGCTCGAGCATGGTCACCTCAGAGCACATTGCATAGAATTGTACCCAGACGGTTCTTGAATCTCCAGCGAGGGAGACTTCACAAACTCTCTGGGCAATCCGTTTCACTGAACAGTCACTCGCGTTGGAAAGAAAGCAAGAACTTTAGGATTCAAAAGAAAAACGTAGCAGTATACCTCGCTTTTTGCTTTTTTAAATCAAACGCTCCTGAGAGCCGGGCTTGGCCTGAGGGACCGACCCCTGCACCCCTGCAGCCGCTCGGAGGGGCTGGCGGCTGCCGAAGCCCAAGCAGCTTCGCGGCCCCCTTCCTCAGTGACCCTTCGCCAACGCCGCGGTTTGTCCCCTCCCCACGGCAGCTCCCCAGCGCCGGCGGCCCCGCCACGGCCCAGGTCCCAGCGCCTCTCCTGCCCCTTCACGCCGGCCCGGTGACACTGCGGAGAAGGGACCCCACTCCCCGCGCCGCGCCCGGCCCAGCACGGCAGGACGAGTCCGGGTGCCGCCTCCTTCCCTCCCTCCCTGCCGGCGGCCGCCGCTCTCCCCGCCCCCGGCCGTGTGTGCGGAAGCTGCCGGCGCCCGGGATTGTGGGAGGGGAGGGGGGAGAACGCGGGGAGGGGACGCGGCCGGGGCCGGAGGGTTCCGGTGTGGGGCGCAGACGTGTCGGCTGGGGCCGTGGAGCGACAGGCGCTGCCCCTGCCCGCTCGGAACAGCGCCCGGCCTGGGGCCGGCCCGGCGGCGCCATGGCCGGGACCAGCAGCCCCGAAGCCGTGAAGAAGCTGCTGGAAAACATGCAGGGGGACCTGCGGGGCCTGAGCCTGGAGTGCCGGAAAAAATTCCCCCCCGTCAAGGAGGTGAGTGGCTATGAGCCGAGTCAAGCCGGGCCATGCTGGGCTGAGCCGGGCGGCGGACGCCGCTCCGGAGGGGCCTCCCTGCCCCGGGGCCCGGCCGGAGCGGAGCTGCCGGCATGCCCGTACTCCAGTCCCCAGCCCGGTACCGTTCTCGGTGAGCTCCGACCTCCACGGCCGCGGGCTGTGCCCAGACGGGGCTGTGCCTGTCGCGTGTGCTGTGGCTGTTGTTTTCAGCGCGCTGCCGAGTGGGGGGCCGTGGGCTGGGCTGTGCCCCTCGGGGAGCGGGACTGGCGGACAGACCGTCTGTTGACGGGCGAAGCGGGGGCGGCCCCGCTGCACGCTCGGCGCCCTCCGGGGAAAACACAAAGTTCGGCTTGGCTGTCGTCGGCACCACCGAGTGAGGGAAACTCAGCGAAGGCGAGTCCGCTGCTGGGGCTTGGGCGCTCCGGCGCGCGGGCACCGAGCGAGCGGGAGCCCGGCGGGCCGGCTGCGGCCGAGGAGGGCCGTGCTCAGCCCCGGCCGGCCCTGCGGCTGCGGTGGGAGCCTGGGGCCCCGCAGGTCTCCCCTCGGGTCTGTGCCTTGCCCCTGTCTCGAAGTGTGGTTGTGGTGCCCGGGCCGGCGTGCCGTATTCCTGACCATTGCACACCCGTGGCTGCCGGTGTGAGCTGGGCGGGTCGCTCGTCATCGCTACCGCGTCGTTTTGGAGTTGTGTGGCTTTCCAACGGTGTAGGCACAACCGAGGAAGCTTGGGTGACGCAGAAGTTTGGGTTACTGTTTTTTCCGCCTTTCTGAAAAATCCCTTTAATAAAATCATTCCAGTAAGATTGTATGTTTTATTTTTGAAACCTGAGTTTATGCTGTGCAGCCTGAGACCTCAGTAATCTCGGTGAGCAGGATTACTTTAATTGAAGATCAGAATTTTTCTTGCTAACTTAAAATACACGTTTTAACTATATGTTTTTCTGTTGTTTTTATACAGTCAGTTTAACTTCTCCCCTGTCAGTAGTTTGCCACTTGCCATTTTAAAAAGTTTTCTATGCAGTAGTGGCAGGAAAAATACTAAAAGATTAAGTCAATTAAGCTGCAGACCCAGAAGCACAGAAGAACGGCATCGCATGTGTTATGTGACTTTAGTTCCAATTAAGTGATAGCATTTAATGTTGTATGAAGTATTATACACTTTAACAGCTGAAATGAAGCTAATGGCTGTGCTTGTATTGAAAGGCATGAAGTGACACACTGTAGCAGAGCATGTTATGTACTCTTTTAGGTTGCAGAGGAATGCTGGTGTGTTTGAGAAATTTTGTGTGCTCACAGAAAAACAAGAGAAAGTTGTGATCAGTCCTGAGGAATTGTGTGTGGTGATCACATGTAAATAAGAAAAAGCTCTGATCACTAGAACAGAAATCTGTGTGTTTGGAGGGAGGCAGGAGTGCTGCTTGCACTTCCTTCTGTTCATTACTGTGTGACTCTTGTTTAGTCTCTGAACAAGTTTCCCCACTGTGTTAATGTTTATTTCCTTTGAGATCTACAAAGGAGATGAGCAGTGTCGTTCTTAAGCTGGTATTTTAAGTAATGCTTCATTACGTTTGCCATGGCTAAATGATATAGTAACTACTTCATGTGCTTCATACTTTTTCAGCGTGTTTATCGTATTCTTGTGTAAGTTCAACTTTTGTGTTGTTCCCTTTAAATTGACAGCAATTTGTATAGCTTTCTTCATTAAAAACGCATAATAAAGTTTTTCACAATTGTCTGGGATTTGGATAGATTTATTGGAATAGTACTGGAAGAGGTGGGACTTTCTGCTGGGAGTTGTGTGCTCTTTCAAGGAGTCTGAGGTGAAAGCAGTTCTGCAGTAGGATGTATGATACAGTTGCAGGAAACAATCTTACTTCCTCACTTCTGGAAGCCATTTTTTTTGTTCTAGTTTTAAAGGAAATGGGTGTCCTTTTTTGTCAAATATCAATGCTAAACAGATATTTTAATTGCCTATGTTTGATCTGATCATGGTTAGATTTAGCTAGAGTGATCAGAGGAATGGCATATGCTTCTTACTGACTGGGAACAGCACCAGTTTTTTAAATCGTGTTTAAACACTGTTTTTTAAAAACAAATTCATACTACTTACAGTCTCACTTTTTTACTTGCAATGTAACTAGACTCTCCCACATGCCTTTTAATATATGAGTTTATATTGCAGTTGATGTGTATGCTTTCATGTCACTTCATAAGCTTACCGTATTAGGATAAAACTATTGCAAAACTCCTAATTAATAGTTATGAGATGTATGTCATAGTTGTTAGATTTGATAGGTACTTTATAAAGGTAAACTGCTTCTCATAATCTTTGTAGTGTCTGATATAGTCGAAGGTTTTCCTCACAGTTGTTATCTTCATCTACTTCTAAAATGAATTGTCTGATTTTATTTTGTTTGTTTTGTTTTTATATTAATAGTATTAAAATTCTACAGAGTGAATTTAGCTGATTGGTTTGCTGTGATAAAAGTAGTAATGTACTTCTCAATTCTGCTTGTTGCTGAGATGATTAACGTGAGTAAATCCTTTAACCAATACTGTAAGGATTTAGACCAGTTGTATGATCAGAAAAATAGAGCCTTTTTTATTAAAAGGGTTTTAGTTTTCACTCTTTAAACACCTTTCTAATGCATATGTTATTACAAAATTATGCAGTATCTGTTAGGTTCAGAGAGACCAAAACAATATTAAATGATTCTTTGAACAGGCATGTACATGACACAGCTGAAGAAGTTTATTGGAGTTCTTTTGGGGGAGGAGAGTGAGGGTGTGGTTTGGATGCAGAAGAGAAGGGGACAGCCAACTGTGGGATCTAGCTCTTATCCTCAGTTAGGAGTTAGAAGTAAGGTCTTAATGAACCCTTACTGAAAATGGAACTTGAACTCTTCAATGTTTTAAGCACTTTCATTTCAGTTTTTCTGTTACTTTGAGTCTGTAAGTTTTCTTAGTAGGTCACGTTTTTGTGAAAATGATGTAGTTCTAAGTCCAGTAACTTACAGCAGTAGAGTCTGAGGTTTTTGCTGACTTCGATAATCTGTTAAGAAATGTTGAAATTACTGAGTTACTCCCAATGTTAAACTTGGGACACAAATATGTGGCCAACTTCCTTCCCCTTAGTTAGAGCTTTTAACTGAAAAGTAACAGGATGTTTTGTTGGCTCCAGAGCATCCGTATGGTGTCTGTTCTCTCTGTGACAAATAATACCTGAGTAGGATTTTCCTAGGTTATGCCGTTTAAGGCTTTAAAAAACTGTGCAGAAAGAGCCTGTAGGTCTTAAATTATGTTGCTGACGATGTTTGGGGTTTAAATAACGTAACAGACTTATTTTTCTTAAGGGTGGGGAGAACACCAGTTACTATTACACTTGAGACCCTTGCCTCTTTGTTGCTAGATGTTTTTTCTGTTTGATACTTCCTCAGATCAGCACCTACTACAGAAGCGTGCTATGCATGAATGCTATACGCTATGACCAAGAAGTGATTTGGTGATTGTGTCTCTGATACGCCAAATCTGTTTATACTGGCAAACATACAAATAATGACATTGCTGAAAAATGTGTGTGTATTTTCACAATGTATTTCTGTTTCCCGGTTAGAAAAGTAGGTGCCAGCCATGGATGGGATAGAAGCTTTTGGATCAAGTGGAGATAAAACACTGTCTTTTAGAGCTTCGAATTACAGAGGATGAAACAGTCTTTGGTACAGGCATCAGTCCTGTTAATGTTATCTAAAGTAATCTGGCATTTCTCTTAGAAAACAATACTACTTGTTCATTAGTATGTCATTTTTAATACAGTGGGCCCTAAGATTTGCTCTGTACTAGAGAGTATTGTAACGCTGCTAACGCTGCACTGAGTTGCGTGCTGCACACATAGAGCTTTATAAACTATTTTAACCTGCTAGTGACTAGAGTTTTGGTATTGTGTGCTGCATTTGTGGAAAGCTGGTGGTGCCCCCTCAGTGAACTGGAGTAAGAATTTTGTCTTGTCACAGAATTGAAAATGGTTTAGTGTCCTAAATAGGTTATCTGCTGTTTCTTATTACAGAATGAAAATATTGTTCAGTAAGCTGCTTCTGATTTGGTTAGATAACCCCACTGCATTAAAAAAAAACCTCAGAAAAAACAAGGGGACAATATTTATAATTGGCAGAAATAATGGAGTTAAAAGGAGAAATAAGTATACCCAAAAGTTCCTCGCTGCCTGAATTCCAGTCGTATGTAACTCACAGTTGTTCACACAGATCCAGTCAAGCAGTCTCAGCTTTCTGGTAGGGTTGTAGTCTCTGTGTTGTCTCACTTTTTTTCTTGACTTTTGAATAGTAGTGAAAGCAAAGTGAGTTTAAAAAAAAAATACCACAAAAAAGTCAGTCTTATTCAGCTCCCTGCACAGTTTCGGACACATTTGTGCTGGTAGGAGAGGGGAAGGCAGAGGGCAGGTGGGGTTGGGGCAGACAAGGACTGCATCATCCCGTGGCAGATCAGCTTGGCCTGGACGGGGTGTGCCCTTTTCTTGGCAGTTGTGTAATGGGTTGCAGGTCGCCTGTGTGTTTTAGGATGTTTGTTGCTGTTGTAGGGCTGGAAAAGAAGTGGTGTTCGACTTGCCTCCACCTGGAAGAGCAGCACAAAATTAGCTTTGAATACTTTGGTCAGTAGAAATGCTCTCTTGAGTCTCTTGGAAGAAAGCTTTTCATAGCCTCACTGTGCTGTTTCTTTTCCAGATCTTTGTTTGAAATAGCAGCATTGCTTTTACTTAGCTACTTATTGAGTTGTGTGCTCCTTTGGCACACAGACATATTTTTGGAATTGTATTGTAATTTGCTGTATCGAGGAAAAATAATAGAACCCAATTTTACAATATGATTTTTTGCTTCCTTTATAAGTTACTCTTCTTGCAGGCAAGTAGCCTTACAAAGCTCTTAGGGTAAAAGTCAAAAAGTTAGGATTTGGGTGACTTCTGGGCAAAACAAACTTTAAATAATTTAATTACGGCATATGTGGTGTGGACTAGCCTGAGGCAAGAAGTAGGATTTGCCCTTTCTGAGAGGCAGTGTGTTGTGTTGTGTGAAGACAAGCATTTTTCTACATTTCTTCCTTTGGAGTCCACTCTTGTTTGCATTGGGTGACATACGTGACAGTTCAGTCCTCTGGGTTAAATCATTCTTGTTTAGGAATGATATGCCAGTCTTGAACATATTTTAAAGTAAATGCCAAAAAAATCGTTGGGAAGCTTGTTCTTTTTAGAGAACCTCTGATGTCATTGGGTAGCTGTGTGAAACTAAACTTGAGGATGTATTGCAAAAGTTAAACACACGTTAAAAAGTTACAGATCAGTATATTTATTATATAATGTTAAAGTGATCATTAGGGCTCCAAATCAACTGGAAGGAGCAGTTAAAATGTGAGTATTTGTTAGCTGTTTGTTCTGCAATGGTAGTAATATTTCAGAAATTTTGTTGGACATAGTGCAGTAGACATATTGGAGAAGGCTAAGAAAGAAAATTACATGCTGAAGAGTCTTATGATTTGGGCATCTGAGGCACTTGATGCTCTAGCATTGAGTAGTTTCTGAATGCTCTGCATTCATGTTACTTCAGTGGTAGAAGGATGAGCCAAATGAACCTAGGAAAGAAGAAACCTTTGTACACAGACCATTTTCTGTAGGAGTAATCAAGTTTTTGGGTTTCCCGATTTATTTTTTGAATGAAATTGATTAAATAATTCTGACACTATAGCCTACAGGGAATTTAACCTTCGCTGAACTTTCCAAGTTGGCTTATTTTCAGGTCTTTACAACATTGGTTTAGAAGGATGAAAACTAGAGGTTTTGGGGGGGTTTTAAAATGGGTATTTACTTAACTATTATTTTAAAGGTTCTTTTGAAATAGAGAAACAATGCTCTGTAAAATGTATATTGTCATACTCAGGCAGCTTGCACTAAAGCATGTGTTTTGTGCATGTGACTGGAGATTACTCTGTAGCATTCTTGAGTTGCCAGCCCATAGCTGAGCTGGTAACCTGAGACCGGTGATCCCTAATATCTCTTTCAGTTTCTTTTATAATTTCCCACTTGCTGTGTCTGCTGGCTTCGTGTTTGGAGTCAATTCTGCAGTGGTTTTTATGCAATATTGACCTTTATACAGTAGTATTTTTTCAAAATTATGTTTTTAAAAGTGAACTCTTACATTTCTAGGGAACCATCATCTATTCAGATGTGTTCTAAGTTTCATGGTCCATTGTAAATCATAAATTTCATGTGATCATTTTAGTCTTTGTGAAAAAATGTCACGTGTTCCGAAGTGATTCACATAAGGCGCACAGGTCAGATTTCTTCATTATGTAATACCTTGCAATTTAATGAATGAAGAAAATTATTAAAAGTTTCAATATATCAGTCTGTCTTTACACGTTCCAAGTTAAACTTTTCAGTGCAGGATTAAGGATCCTAATGTTGGGTGTCTTAAGCTTCATTGATCGTGTAAGCTTGGTTTGTTACGGAAATACTGTCAGTAGAGCCAAAGAACTGTTGAGTATCTCATAGCCAGGGGATTGATTCCCTCTATCACCTACATACTAGGTGTTCTACATTGCCACTTGAGATACCATAATGTGTCTTCCTTGGCTTCCAGCTTCTGGTCCAGAAGGGCATGGGTCTTCTGGTGTCTGCGTGTAGTTGTCTTGGATACAGAGGCCTAAGCTTAGACCTCTGCATTGAGCCCCTGCTAGTGGGTCAGCTGAATTAGCTTAAGGAGAGGCTTTTAGAATTAAGGAGCATTCAGTAGAGACAATCTCCATTGTAATGGGAGTCTAAATATTTAAATTTGTGCATCTTAATCTCTGATTTAATTCCTATGTGCCTACCTTGAAGATTATACAGGAAACTTGTAGCAGAAATTGGAAATTCTTGTGACTCCAGTTCTCAACTAGTGCCTAAACTGTCAGCTGTTGTTTCTTTTTACCAAGTGTCTGGAAAATGGGCATTGCTGGCTGAATATAGTATCTGTGGCAAATACTCAAAAATTGCCAACAGTCCCATCTGATGTATTCGACAAGCTGAAGGCAAAATTAGTTTGAACTTCAGGTGTCTGTTTCCTAAAGCTCTGAAACTGGGTGTTGTTGTATTTTTAACATAGAATGATAATTGTTGTGTCAAAAGTATGTAAGTAAAATTCAAGTGCAAGTGCTCTGTTTCAGTGGTTTAAAATCAGTTACTTGAATCAGGTACTTGAATGGATCACTGGGAAATCTCTTAATGGTAGACACAAGCTCTCTCAGAATATCCGTACACTACACAGGTAGTTAATATCTTATATACCATATATTATAATAGATATAATATTTAGTTATCAATATAATTTATATAGAATAAAATAAAAAATATGGGATACATCCTTGTTCTGTCTGTTGAAGAGAGAAGTAGAACTTAAAAAATTTGTGGCTAAGTGGCTTGTGTTTCTTCTCTTCCAGGTGCTGGCTAGCTTTTTTGCCTTTCTGTCTACATTAGTGCTGTTTGGTAATGAGTTGGTTTATATTATGCATTGTGATTTATTCTGTTAATTTATTTGTGGTGTTTTTTTCCAGCTGAGGTGTAGTATTTTGACTGTCAAGTGAAAACTTGTGATATTAAGTGTTTGTATTTGAACATCTTCATGTTCGTGTCAAGTGAAGCAGCAGCTCTGAAGCATTTTGGATAACACTGGCAATTCTGACATTAGTGATGTTTAACCCTCAGAATTCTGAACTGGCTACTGGCACTGCAAACTGACAATTTCAGAAGATTAATGGACCAGAGGAGTAGTCACTCCTGTCAAGTGTGAAAAAGCACTCTGAATATGAGAGCAACTAATACAGTTGCACTGAAGCTGGTCGTGAACAAGGCTGTATGTTTTTAAAAAACAAAAAACATAAACTGCAATATCTTAAATCTTCAGTTGGAGAAGAAAGTGTATGCTAGACTCTGTTAATGCTTTTTTTTTCTAATTTATGATAATTTTGTAACAAAATGATAATAAATCGTTCAGTGTAATAAACCCCCATGAGTGCACAGCAATGTCAGATCAAAACTGGCATTTTGCCAGTTTAAATCACATGTAAAATGAGCATATATAAAAGAGAAGGATCAGAGTAGGGGTTGTACTCATGGGGAGGAAGATAAAAATACAGAAGGCAAGTACAATGCTTTTTCACACAAACGTGTTATATTTGAGTGCTTTCATGAAACTGATTTAGTGAGGAGCTTTCAGTGAGTGTGTTCTTTTCCAAATAATAGTTTAGAAGTACAGTAATGGTCCAGAATATGCTTTTGCAGAGCAAGCTAGAATAACAATGAAGTGAAGCTGTACTTTAGACAGGAGGACCTCTAATCGAAACTATTGGATATAGGGTTGGTGTTCCAGTTGGAAAGGCAGATAAATGGTGGATATAAAAAGAATTGCTCTTTTTATTTCCTGTAATAGATATGGAAGTGACTATAGATAACAAATATTACTCTCATCCCATCTTAATAAAAGGTTGGCAAACAATGTAATGTAAATACCAATACAAACTATCGTTCCTGTATGCTTTTCTTTTTAGAATAGAGAAATCAATAGCTTGTGTAATAAGGACTGCAAACCTTCAACAATTTTAGTGTCTCTGGAGATAGCAATTTACTCTAATGTACAGTAAAAACATAAATGGTCATTCAAAAGCACTACCAGTGAAAATTCTTGGTTTTATTAACTTTTGGTAACAATGCTGTCACATTTAGAAATTCATGCAGAAATATCCTTAATGTTAGATCAGTCCTTAGTAGAAATTAGCATGTGTCTTGTTACGCTAAATATCCCTATGGGAATATATATCTTTTTGGTTAATAAAATAAAAAAGATGCTGATTTTTGTTCCTTACTGTTAGATACCAATTTCTTTGAAGATCAGCATGTTTATCCTTTTTAAAGGTTTTTTTTTTTTAAACTTTTGAAGAAATGATTGATATGGTGAGACAAGTGCTTTTTTCACTTTAGATTTGAATTTTCTGTCATCTTTCCCATAGGAAAAGTTGTTAACTATGTTACTGTTTTTCAGTAAAAGAAGGGTAGCTCTTTCACGTTTACCCCAGAGTAAAGACAAATCCATAGAAATTACTGCAGAGCAGCTGATGTACTCTCTGATCACATCCCAGCTGACCCCTCTGGTCCCTTACGCACTTGTCTGTATGCATTGCAATAGAAGTCCAAGATGTCTTGGCCTCTGAGAGTTAAATGTTCAAGCATATGCCATGCTATTATTCTTTGTACTGCCAAGACAAGCCCTGTTCTTGGGCTGCCGGGTAACATTATTATGCTCATGGAGTTAGCTCTTGTAGTATCTTTAGATAATGTAGATTGCCTGCTGCAGTTGGGTATAAGAGCTTCCACGATGTCCCAGAGACAGATTTGAAAAACTGCTGCTTTCTAGATGCACTTATCACTCCCGGTGTGGAAGGCTTGCCTTTACGTCATGCTGAACTCACGTGGAATTGCATATCCCAGTTATCCTAATACCTTCATGTGCTATTGAGGAGTTACAGAGCTTTAAATATATGTACACAGACTACAATCTGGAGAAATTTAGCTCATGAATGTTACCTGGATGTTGGAAAATGTTGGTTCTGCTTGAGGATACGTTAAATCTTTCCTTCCTGATTGTCTGAGCAGCTATTACCCGTCTCTGTTACCCAATAGGTGCTTTTGACCCTAAACAAAGTGTAAAAATTGCCAAAAATCTGGAAGATACTCACAACACATCTAATGACAGCAAAGCTGAAATTCTTCCCTGTTTCAACTGAAGACTCAGAAGTCTCTTAGAAGGGGAAGAGTTTTGGATCTGAGGAGCTCCTGAGGCTGGGTTTGAAAGTGTCTATGTGTTTCCACATCCTGGTCTCTCATGTGCAGAGAACCTCTGTCTATAAGGCAGCTGTGAGTGTTGTCAGATTGTACATTCAAAGAGGAACTTTGAGGCCAGGAAATGGATATTATGCACAGACTTCTTTTCAGTCTACTTGAAACTGCTCTGTCTTGATTTTTTTTTAATTTTTTTTTTTTTTTACATAAATTCTCTATTTGACTTACGTTGATTTCTTTGAAGGGTGATTTCCACATAATCAGTAAATACTTGATAACTTCCAAGGAAGCAGAAAGATGATGAAGCAAGTGCTTGAGCCCAGAGGGTCCTGTTGAATTTTGCTGTGAGATTATTGACTGTTTGATTAAAACCAGATCAAAGTACTGGAAGAGATTGACTTGAATATGTGCTATCACTGAGAGTCAATTTCTCTTCTTCGTCAATATTTCACCTTCCCAGACTGGATGCTGCAGTTGCTTCAGGAGAAACATTAACCAAAACTTAATAATGGCAAGTGTGTGTTTGAGACATTTTATATCAGTTCATTTCACAGTTATTAATGCAGCAGAATTGGAAATCTAATTGGCTGATGGTTATAAGTACATTCAAGCTATGTTATGTTTCAGGAATTACATGTATTTTCTTCTTTTCAAAATAGAGATAACTGACTTGCTCATTAGACTACTATGAATTGCAGTGCTAAGGGAAGCTGTAATGTTACATCTAAAATTGGTGACTGCTTTAAAAACATGATGCCTTAAATTTATGTGAAAGTAAATTATCATATTTGTATCCGTAAGTACACACACTATAATGCTGTCTCTCTCCTTGATTAGTGTTTCGTAAGATCCTTTTCTCATGTGGCGGTGTCCTGCAGTCTCCTATAGCAAACTTGCAAACTTAAAAGCTATGAGTGTATCTTTTAATATGCCACTTAAATTGATGCAATCCAAGCACACTTTTACATTCTTGTATACAGATTAGAATTGTTTATAGTTGTCATGTGTTCTATATTGTGCTATTTGTGATCAACTGAGGTAATTTTTATAAATGTTCATGTGTTGTCTCTTTTACATAAACAGTGGGGTACTTTATTTTTCTTTCGTAGGATGTGTGCAGTGTAATTAGCTTTTAACTGTAAACATTTTTAACTGGGATTCTGAATAGAAATTCTGAAATAGAGTATAATGCAGATGATCATAGAAATTTTTGTATCTCATGGAGAAGAATGCTTATATTCAGCAGTTGCATTGTTTTACCTTATTTTTTTGTTAAATGTATACTAATTTATATACAGCATGGAAACAACTGAGAGCCATTATGCTGAAAAATTTTTGTGCAAAGTGCATGGTGTTTGTGAATGCCACTAATATGAGCAGGCTTAATATTTCTTTGAATCAGAGTTTGTCACTCCTGGCAAGAAAGAAATCAACTGCCAATAGATGTGATGAGTTTTAGTTTGAAGATAATTGAAGTTGGACTGTGACAAATCCTTCATATTAATTAATAGGAACAATGTGTTGTGACAAGAACCCCTCCAATTAGCTCACAATTTATAACTGAAGAACAGGGATTGACTTAAATCTCAAGAACTTCAACACATCAAGTTAATATAATAAAAATAAATGAGAGCTGCATTTGGCACACCTCATTTTATTTATACAAAATATATATGTGCATGTTGCCTTGTGCTGATTTGAGCATGTTGTTTGTTAATCAGGCACTGTGGATATTACTGACTTTACTTTTGAAGTAGAAAACTGTGTTCAGAAAAACTTATATAAATCTCCAGGATTTTAAGGCAGTGTTTAGTCTTCCTATATTGTTTCAGGAAATTAAAAAAAAAAAAAGGAAAATTTCAGCTTTGCATTTCTCATTTCGCTATTTTGAGAAATATGTATGTCAACTCTTAAATAAAATATTTGCTTGTGAATTTATACAGTCACCTTAACCTGACTCTCGGGGAAATCTTGTTGGAATAATGTTCTGATCGAGAGGGAATATTAAAACCTGGTAGAACTTTGTGTACTATCATTTTCATATTTCTGCTGTCACAGCTTCTCTGCTTCTCTAATCTGTTTTGTGTGGTGACAGCACACATCTTTAAATAGTCGTATCAGAGGAAAAACACAAATGTTTAGTTCAGAAACTGCACAGGAATACAAAGCTGAAATAAAAGGGGAAGTGTGCTTTCAAATTTGCAGAACAGTGTTTTCCGGCAGTTTGCATTCAGTTGTCTGGGAAAACCTGTTGCACTTATTTTGATTTATTTAATTCTTTCCAGAGGCTTATAGTGTATTAATGGCATTAAAAAATGGAAAGGCACAATGTACAGTGTATTATTTGTGTTTTGTACACAAAACTTTCAGAAGTCATAGTCTTGAAATGCAAAGCCTCAGTGTCGCATTTCCAGTTCGGCTTGATTTCCATTAGAGAGAATGACTTGAGTGATTTATGCAGGGAAGGGTTTGTGGGCAATTGAAGAGGGAGTTGCTGTTCCCTTGGGGCTGTGCGTGATGTCCTGGCTGGGATGGGCAGCCCTGGTTGTCACCTGGCCATGCTGTGCCCAGGCAGCCCCCGGCCTGCAGCCCTGGTTGTCACCTGGCCATGCTGTGCCCAGGCAGCCCCCAGCCCTGCCGAAGGAGCGTGCGAGGGAGAGGAGGATGCTGCTGCTCTGTCAGGTCACACCTATGGGGAAAGGGGAGGAGCTGGTGCTGTGCACTGTATGGTATGCTGGGAAGAACAGAGCATATTGTTAGAAAGGCATCTTCATGGTACTGGCCTGGGATAATTTGTATAGGACATTTGGGAGCCAAAATCCATGGGAAAATGGGTTTCATTTTTATACTTGTAGCTTGAAATTGTATAGAGACTATGTAGCAGTGTTTATGCTTACTAGTGATTTTTTTTGCATTCATAAGACTGGGAAATGATACAGTGAGAATCATGATTCCTAAAAATTCTGAATATAAACCTTCCTGTGGAATTCTGAAAAGGAATTCCATCAGCTACAAAAATTTCACTTCAGCATTAGCTCTGCTGGCAGAAACCACTACAAAAACATTTTTTGCTCCGAGACTATACCTTTTTATTTATCTACAGTATTTTTATTTCTTTGCAGATATTGATGTGTGATATAGCATCTAAACTACTTATTTTCTTTTTTTCCAGGCTGCTGAATCAGGAATAATAAAAGTGAAAACAATAGCTGCACGGAACACAGATATTTTGGCAGGTAATTATTTCCAGTGCAATGGGAAAAATAAAGTTGAGTTAGAGATCAGAATGTTAAAAAGATGTCTTGGATATGTCTAATAATACTACATGTCTTTTAGTGTGTGCTATACTGTTGATGCTTTACTTTTGGGCACCTAGGAAAAAATCTAGTAGTATAGAAGTTTTTAAATACTACTTCTGTTTCATGTTAGTGCTATTCTGGTGCTAAGGAAGGGCTCCATTTGCAGTTGATGCTCTACAATAGTAGTCATCCACTTAGAAAAATAATGTGAAATACTTAAGACCCTACATTCTCAGTGTTTTAGTTGCTGTGGTTGAGTGCTCTGTGTGGAGTTCTGCAGTATGATCCACACCTGTGTATTAGTCCAGCCTTTGGGGACTTGTAACTGGCAGGCAAAATTCCATCTTTATCTGAGACAAGGTCATTCAATTTAAGATGTTCCAGTACCTCGAGGGACGGGACATATCTTGTGAGCTGCAGCTTTGTAAGTGCTTAAAACAATATCTCTTGACTGTCTGAAGCTTTATAAAGTTGGCTTCTTGCCAGTTGCTGGTAAAGCCCTTGGCCAGATTTGAATGTCCCTGCATTAATACTTGAGTGTCTACCCCACATGTAGTCAAAATCCTTGAAATGCCAGATTGTTTGGAAGGTCCAGTGAATAGCTGCAAAACATATCTTGTTTTGAGGTATGTAAATCAGATATTGTTAAGGAGGCATTTTCTAGGATTATTTGAATTAACAGACCCACTCCTCAGTATTTTACTTTAATGCCTCTTTTTTATTTGTTTATTTTCTTTGTTTTTACTGCTGTCATGAATGCTGACATAAGTTGGAAAAGTATGCCAGGTAATGTCAGCTATATCAAAATTAACAAACGAGGGAAAGCTGTAGTTAGCCATTTGGGAAGCTATCAACATATTACTGCATAAAGAAGTTTGTATTTTAGAAAGATAGTTTCTAATCCTGCAAAATTCTCTGTTTTTTAGTTTTCAAAGGGAAGAGATGGGAAAGATCATTAAATTTAGTCATGGATGGGCGGTGTTTGCTTTCATCTTTTTGAGGGAACACTTTCTGGTAGTCACTAAAATTTTAAAAATCATTTTCTTTTGGGAAGTTGAAACTAGAATGTACTTAGTATTTATTTCATTAAAAAAACCTGCACAGATTTGTTGTTAAGAGGCATGGGAAATCAGCAGGTCCTAAGAGTTATTTTGATTAGTAAATCTTTGCTAATAGGGTAATAACTTTGCTAATAGGGTAATAACTTTTCCCCCCTCTGTTTCACAGTTTTGTACTGGGAAAACGTACTTTGCCTGCACATTATCCTAACATTCCACAGTAAAGCATCATGTCATTAAACAGACTAAATTCTTTATGAACTCTTGTATTTTTTTGAGGTATCAGTTGTTACCTAATCTCATACATAAGTTAATGTCAAGAGATTGTCTCCTATCTAATATTTAAAATCTTTAGAAGAAAAATAATGTATATACATTAGTAATAGTAAAGCTGCAAAATGCTACTGTAATTGTGAAACCTAGTGGATATTTTTGACTGCTAGATGATTTAGGAACATCTACAAGACATTCTAGTAATACAAATAAATATTTTGATCAGGATATGATTTTTTTAATATTTTGATGTAAACTGTCATTTCACTAACATAGATAAGAGCAACTGTATCAGATTGTTTTGAATAAGCTGATCTGATGCTTTCTTGAAGCATTTCATTGTGTAGGATTATAATTTTTAGAAAAATAGATGCAGGCTTAAAATCTTTATTAAAATCTTAAAAATCTTTGTTATTTTTGGTGGGATATGTTTAAGCTGCCAGAACTTTGTGGTCAGTGATCTGACTTCTTTCCTTCTCTTGGAAAAGTTAAGTTGAGCTGTTTCAAAGTCTTCATTCTTGGCAGTCTGTACATGGTTTATAATTTATTTATAAGAATTTGAGAAATTCCAAAGGAAGAGAAGGCCTTAAGTCACAGCAGATAAATTTGAGAAATGATTTCCATGTGGCTTCAAGATATGCAAAAACTTACGGTTTAGGAGTTCTAAAAAATCACAATTATAATCTTGCTGATGAAATGAGTGGGTAAATTATACTTACAAAAACCTTCTTGTTTGTTATGGTTCAGTAAGATAGATTTCTTTTTTAATATATACTGTCGTAAATTGGTAGCAAAATGGAGACAGACCTGGCAATAATAAATTTTTTGTGCATTTTAAGACTAAAGCTAACACAGTCATAGAATCACATGACCACAGAATATTCTGAGCTGGAAGGGATCATCAAAGTTTAGCTCCTGTCCCTCTGAACAGGAAAGCCCCAAGAATCACCCCATGTGCCTGGTTGCTATAAAACCAGATGGGTGCCAAAGCAGATCTACAAAACATTAATTTTTCAACTTCATAAAGTAAAAATACTTGTATAGATTCTGTTGTGAGATTGTTGCTTTTAATGGATTATAGAAGCAAAATATTGTAAAAGGCCTAAATTTATTCTTTGTCTTGTTATTTATTAACTCATGCCATTTTTGCCATTCAGAATTATATCTTGAGCATCATGTTAAGGATAAATGTTTTGTGCTATCTTTTTGCTTGCTTTTTTCTGCTTGATGGTTAGAATTTAGTGGCAGTTCAGAAACATCAACTGGACATAGAGCCTGCACTGGCTCTGAAGAGGCTGATGAAACTGGACTGTGTGTTGATATCACCCTATAAGAGCTATTATGTTATAGAAAGTTGGCATCCATAATTTATAATAGCTTATCCTTTTCATAGAAACTTCTGAGTCAGTGTTTCAGCTGGAAAATACCACTGAAGTATATTTTCGTAGTTTTAACTTGTTTTATTTTTTCCAAATCAGTTGTAGTGATGCTTAATAGTAAAGATCATGTTTGCGTTTTTATGTGAGAATGTATTTTTTTTGTGGTAACTACTGTCCTCTGAAAAGCATGTGAAGCTTTCCATGAATACATTTCTTATACTACACATAGGCTAAAACACAGTGTATGACATTCAGTGTAAGAACACACAATGAACTTCCAACTGTGAGGAAATTTTTAGTGTCTGAAATGATGATGAGCGGCTAAAATCTTAGAAGTTTGCAAGAATCAACAAACATCCTGCAAATGGAAAACCACTCATCAGTCAGTCATGCTGTCCTTTCATATTTTTAATATGTTTAATATTTTCATATTTTTAAATTTTATTATCTCAGATTTCTTGATTTACTTTTATGGGAAAAAACTTTTAAACACCAGTGTAGAATGTTGTATTCATTATGAAGCTCCTTCATATTAACAAAAGAAAAAAAGAGAGAGAAGTTTATGGAAACTCGTTTTCTCCTGGGAAAAGTTCATTTTAAGACGCTACCCGTTGCCACTAAAACACCATTTAACAAATTCACAGCCAGGTGAACATACCCTGGATACAAACAGTCCAGTCTCTTTCTCCTCCTGTTCTGCCAGTGCCAATTTGCTCTTCCCCTTCCTGCCCTGTGGCTTGCAGTGTCGCTCTGTGCCACACTGTGTTGCTCCTGCATTAGGTGCTGAGCTGAAGCAGAGCAGGACAATGCTACCAGCCTGAGACTGGTTCCTGTGGCAAGGCAAGGGAAACTCGAGTGGGCAGAACCTTACACCTTCTTGCTAACCACATGGACTCTTAAGTGGATGTTTTGGGTTTGGAAAGTCACTTGAATGTAAGGGAGGTGCTTGGAATTTGAGCCTTGGCCAGGGTAATTGTGGAAGTGAGTTGTGTCAGCACAGTGTCCGTCTTCACTTGGCTCTTCGCTGTGGTCCACGTGTAAATCCTAAATTTCCAAGACTGGAGATTGCTTTTTGTTAATAGTTGGGATTAACAATTTTTGCATTGTATTTTTCGAAGTATTAAACATTGACTGCTTCCATATCTCTCTGAAAGCATTGAAAGAGAACAGCTCAGAGGTGGTTCAGCCTTTTCTGATGGGTTGTGGAACAAAAGAACCAAAGATCACTCAGCTGTGTCTAGCAGCCATTCAGAGGCTCATGTCTCATGAAGTTGTTTCAGAGGTAAGATTGATCTTTATACAAAAACTTATATATTTCAGAGTGAACAATATAGACCTCAAACAGAAGGTGAATCAGTTGTGTTAGGAGGCTCTTTGTATGATAAAGAAAATAGTCCACAAAATACTCTACTTGTATCTGGTTTTCAGTAATTTAAAAGAGAATATTTTACACCAGAAAAAAAAAAAAGGTTGAGGAAATACTAGTAACTTCTAGAAGGAAGTTCATGAAAATTGAAACCAGCTAATTTAGTTTGCATTCTTACACTGCAGGAACTGAACACATAATGGACCTTGTGCATCCGTAAAATATACTCTGTGCAGTAACATTATTGTGCTTTTGTTACAATTTATTTTTAAAAATATGGTAAAATGGATGCACATTTTCTGCAGCAGTGTCATGATGTATTATGGTACTGCATATGTAGTGTGTTAGGGAGCTGGTAAAAATAATGCTGTTAAAATACACCTTCAGTTGTGTTTACATAATATAAATACAACATTTACATAATGTTTTCTTTCTGATATGAGTGTATTCTGAGATTAAAATATATTTTTACTGTGTCTTCCATATTTCCAAGTAGAAAATTAAGTACATGCTTTAATTTGTACTACATATTAAGACATTTCTGCTGTCAATTCTTTAAAAAAACTTTGGGAAGCTTGTGACAATGAAATTGGCTTTATATTCTCAATGTAGTGCTATGGTATAGACAAACAGGCACATTCAGTTATGATATGCCTTTATGACAGTGATATTCTTACATATGTACACATGATATACCAGTATGTAAATATTGTAACAGTTGGCAAGAAATTATTTCTTTGCAGGCTGCAGCAGGAAACATTATTAATATGCTTTGGCAATTGATGGAGAACAGTCTTGAAGAACTTAAATTGCTCCAGACAGTTCTTGTACTTTTAACAACCAATACAGTTGTGCATGATGAAGCACTGTCCAAGGTAAGAATTTGTTGGTGTCAACTGTAGAACTTAAAATATCCAAGAGGAAAAATGGGGAAATTTTACATATGAAGCATGTGAAAACAACGGACAAGGATGGGGGTTTCTTGATTCTATTGTGTCCCTATTGACTTTATGACTAGACTCTGAAAACAGGATTTCTTTTAACTTCCTTTCCATGTGTTTTGTAATTCCTCCACAATAATACAATTCTGACTTAATAGGAACTTGAAATAAAAACATTGGGTTAATGCCTGTCCTTCTCATCTGTTAAATTTGTTGTGTGTTTTTGAACTGGAATCAGAGCACATAGCACAGTGTAAACGCTCGCTAATGGAGAAAATGTTAAAAGAAGCTGCCTTCCACCCTGCCTTAAATCTCTTGAAAGCAGTACAGTTATTGCCCCAGTAAAAACTTTGCCTCATAGTTTTAAACATGAAACATTTTGGATATTATGTTTCAACTAAAACAAAAAATAAGGACCCTGTCATTTTAATTTAAATTTAAGATACTTCTCTTTGAAGAAGCAACATTGTTTACCCGTCTGTGAATTGTGAAACTCTGCTTAAAGTAAGTTTCTCTTCTAGATTACATTGGAGAAAATTGCAGCCAGACACATATTGGGTGTTCATGTTTCAGTCAAGCTGTTCTAGGATTTCAGACTGATGAGGAAATATCATATGAGTACAGTCCACAAATCATAGAACTGAAAAAGGGGCAAAAGAAAATTCTGAATCTTGTATGGTTCAGAGCATGTAGCACTATGGCCGGGTGTGGTTGAGGTTCTTGCAAGTGCAAGAACACAGAATACGGACAGAAGAACAAGAAATACAGGTTTCACTACACATACAGATGTTAATTTTCAAAATTCATTATAAAATAGGTAAGTATTAAACTATGAGTTAGAGGTAATAATGAAATCCAATGGGAAAAAGTATTCAGGTCATTTCCATCAGAGTGACACATTAAAATGCATGTATTAGGGATAATAGCAGTCAAGGCAACATGATTGGGAAAGTATTGTGATTCAGAGTTGGAGAGGAATGACATTTTAGCTTTGGAGCTGACTGACCTTTCTGTGATTAACCTTACAATCCTAATGTCCTTTTGACATAAATATTCATGCAAGTTGTTCTGTGTGATGATTACTGTGTATTCTCTGTGTGATGACTGTTCTTTTATTGGCACATTGTAATGTCTTCAGTTAATACAGCTTTTTGATTGACTTTGGGGAAGATTACTGAAGAGTTTTTTGGCTAGGCTAATCCATAAAACTTATTCTGGTTCTTCAAATTTAAAATTATTAAGGTTTTTTTTTCTGGGCAATGTTTTGACAAACTGTAGCAGAAAGTATTCCTCAATCCATCAACCTTCTTGACTCTTAGCTAAAAGATGAAATGTATTCTTGTAAGGTGATATTTTTTCTGGGTTCTTTTCTTTCAGGCAATTGTACTTTGCTTTCGATTGCACTTTACAAAAGATAATATCACAAATAACACAGCAGCAGCCACGGTGCGGCAGGTGGTTACGGTCGTGTTTGAGAGAGTGGTTGCTGAAGACGAACGATATAAAGGTGGGCATACTGCTTACTGAGCTTGCTTTTATTGACCTGCTTTTTTGATACATATTAAATGTTTCTCTTTCAGATAAAGAAGTAGTAAAATGTCTATAGATGTTATAAAAAAGTCAGAGACATCATTAATTTTAACTTTTATACACTTGTATTTAAAGGAGATGAAATCCTTTGCCATTGTCTCAGTCCAGTTCAGTACACCAGTATATAAAATGTAGAAATTTTTTTTTCAAGCTGTGAGAACTGGTCTTCAGGTTAGTACTGTGAAGGGATTTGAGGTGAGGGTACCATAGATTTAAGGTACCATTTCACCTTCATTTAAGGTAAAGGTACCATAGATTACTGAGTGGGAAATACATGGCAGTAGCAGTTTTGAAGAGAACGTTTGAAAAGTGCTTGGTATTGATGATCTTTGGTAGTCAATCTAATGTTTGTTTCTGTAGACTTGATAAGTTGCAGAAGTACCTGGCCATTTTCACAGAATATTTATGTAAGAACACTTTATGCATATTTGATTTTTAACAGTTCCTGTGTTCACAAAACTTTGTTTTGTTTTTTTGCACAGATGNAAATCTTAAATAATAGCTAAGCATGCATGTCTGCATTAAATTCAGGATTCTTATTTTTGTGAACCTGTGGTGGGTTTACCCTGGCTGGACTCTCAAGTGTCCATGAAGCTTCTCTACCACTCCCTGTCCCAGCTGGACAGGGAGAGAAAATAAGATGGAAAACAATTAGTAGGTTTTTTCATGAGGCAGTTTACTAAAGCAAAAGGTTGCATGTGTGCATAAGCAAAGAGCATCAGCAAGCNAGCCAGCTGCAGTTCAAGGGAATAGTAATAGAAGATCTGTCAGTACACTGAAGCCGTGTGCTAAGGATGCGTATATGCTTTTTCAGGTAGTTGGGGAGCATATATTTATATATGTGCAGTTAAGATTGGGTGCTTCTACATCTCTTTAAGAAATTTGAAGAATTTGGTGTTGGCATACTGACAATGTCCTTAACCAGAGCCTCAGATTTTCTTATGTGTATTTACTGAAATTGGTGTTGATATGCGGTATCACAGCAAATTAAAAGCATATTTATAAATTTTATTTAAAGGATAAAATCAATAATGATTCAGACTCTTGGCCTCTTCAATCAATTGTCAGGATTATTTTGTACAATTATAACATTGGCAGGAGTACTTAGCAAATCTATCAAAAATATGCACAAAGTTTTCTCACGACAATTTATTTTTTCAAACAGATGCCAGATTTGTCCTCTTATAGCCATATCCAGATGTCTAAATTTAGAAAAAAAAGTTCTGTATATCCTGCATCTTCTGTAAAAGGAAAGGGGAGGTAAGAAGGACCATTTTTTGTATGTATTTGCTTTTTAAAGTCAAGGCAGTCTGCTACCAACAATACCTAAATATGGATTTAGGANTGGGAAGCGGGGCTTCAGGATGCGTGGCAATTGCTCCAAAGGCAAACACTGTAAATCGTGAATGCCTCCCTTCCTCCTCCATGTCTTAGATTGTGTCACTGAGGTTAGCCAAAGAGATCTTTGGTTAATTTGGGATGACCTTTTTTTGTGTCCCCTCCCAGGATCTTGCACAGCCCCTTGATGGTGGTAGGGGGAAGTCTTGAGAAGCAGCNTACTGAAATTGGTGTTGATATGCGGTATCACAGGGGAATGATGGGAAAATGAAGAGAAAGTGGCCTTGGAAAACTTTTTACTATAAATCTTAAATAATAGCTAAGCATGCATGTCTGCATTAAATTCAGGATTCTTATTTTTGTGAACCTGTGGTGGGTTTACCCTGGCTGGACTCTCAAGTGTCCATGAAGCTTCTCTACCACTCCCTGTCCCAGCTGGACAGGGAGAGAAAATAAGATGGAAAACAATTAGTAGGTTTTTTCATGAGGCAGTTTACTAAAGCAAAAGGTTGCATGTGTGCATAAGCAAAGAGCATCAGCAAGCAATGTTCAGCCGCTTCCTGGGAAGCGGGGCTTCAGGATGCGTGGCAATTGCTCCAAAGGCAAACACTGTAAATCGTGAATGCCTCCCTTCCTCCTCCATGTCTTAGATTGTGTCACTGAGGTTAGCCAAAGAGATCTTTGGTTAATTTGGGATGACCTTTTTTTGTGTCCCCTCCCAGGATCTTGCACAGCCCCTTGATGGTGGTAGGGGGAAGTCTTGAGAAGCAGCACTGAGGCTGTGCCAGTGCTACTCAAATGTAGCCAAAACACCGGTGTGTTATCAGCACCTTTCTAGCTACCAATGCAAAGCTCAGCACTGTGAGGGCTGCTATGGGGAAAATTAACTCCATCTCAGCCAGACCCAAAACAGAGCAAAACACTGCAACTGTAGTTCAGTCCTGTTTCTTGTGCTGGGTATTGGACATAAAGGCAAGTATGTAGTGGAAAGGTGTAGTTGTATTTATGACACCAGTAAAAGTCTTCTTGACTTAGCAAATTCACTGGTCTTGAGAGATTCCTGAGGGCGGGAATGAACACACATGCTACAAGGATACCAAAAAAGTTTAAAATTTCTTTTATAAGTTTTCTGTGCTTTATAATTTATGTAAAAAAAGTATCTAAAGAAAAGTTATGTTGAAATCAGAAAATTACTCACAGAAGAGGAGAGCATGTAGATTTCATTATAAACTCAGGAAACTTTTTTGGTACAAGACTGTACAGAGCATGTAAATGTTACTATGTTTCTTTCTAAGGATCTTTGTCAGTTAGTTAATGCTGATGCTCCCTACTGGCTCGTGGGTATGACAGAAATGACGAGAACATTTGGCCTTGAACTGCTTGAGTCGGTCCTCAATGACTTTCCACAAGTGTTTTTACAAGTGAGTAGTTCATGGATGGAAAACAGCAAGACTTTTGTTCACATAGGTAGTAAAATCTACACTTCATTAAATCCTCTTTAATTTAACATGAATACTGTTCTCCTGAAGGACTTGTAGTTTTACGTATTGGATGGGGGGGAGCGGTGGGTTTAATATAAAAGTTCCCTGTGCTTTTTGACCATATTTTTCTCTTCCCAAACACTTCATTTATGTTTATCTATTTTCTAGAGCATATTATAGTCTGTATCACTTTCAGTTTTGCTGTATATCTCCTCCAGAGATGCATTTTCTTATCTTTCCTGATTTATGACAGCTCTGTCACTACATTTGTGGCATTATTACTTCTGCAAAAACATTAACCTCACCCCACTTGTAAAGTAAGAATCATGACTGTGAATTGCATGTATCTACTGCATATAAATGCACCATGATTCTGCAGTAATGTGTTTTAGCTGACAGTAGGTAAATTTAAAACATTTATAAATATATAAGTGATGTATTAGCAGCCTATTTCAACTTGCAAAATACCAGAAGAGGGGTGCGTGGCATGATAATTTTAACCATTATAATTTCATGCTTTCTGGTAGCTTTACAATGGTGTCCGCAGGTCTGCCTTTTCATTTCCTGATTTTAATTTATACCAAGATTTACATGATTTCAGACTGCTTGATCATAACTACAAATGTAAATAAGATGCTTTTGGTTTTGTTTTTCAGAACTATTGATAGGAATTAAGGAATATCAGCATATAACTTTCTCTGTTTTCTTTTTCAGCATCAGGAATTCAGTTTTCTTCTTAAAGAAAGGGTATGCCCTCTTGTTATAAAGCTCTTCTCCCCAAATATCAAATTCAGGCAAGGTTCCACCACCTCATCTTCCCCAGCACCAGTGGAAAAACCATACTTTCCCATCTGTATGCGTTTGCTGCGAGTAGTTTCTGTTTTGATTAAGCAGTTTTACAGTTTGCTGGTAAGAATGTGCTCAAATTTTCTTTATGCAGTTTTGTTTTTCTATATATGTATGCCAGTGCTGTGATCAGTAGTAGTATTGATTAGTTCTTGGGAGCTTTTGATATCTACTGAGAGAAGAGAAGGCTAAATACACTTTTCCTCTTAGGTATATTTGTGTTCACATGTGTTCTAAATGGATGATTTTGTTAAACATGGACTTATATGAATTTCATAGTAGATGAGCTGTTGTCTTTTCTCTATTTAACTGCCTTTCAGGCTTTGGGAACCTTTTGATCTTCTGTTGTTTGCCTGACTTTAGATAAGAATGATTACTGTGCCTTGTTAATACTTTCTAAGAGGCTTTTGACTTGAATTGCTAAACCTGTTGACAGAATGTGGGTAAAAAACACATGTTCAGCTGTTCTTATGTCCTGAGTTTGGGATATTTGCTAAAAAGGATACTTTTCTATTTTGTTTACTGTAGCAAATGTATGCCTTTTATTGCAATGTCTGTGAGAAATGTAACTCTTTCATTACAACTGCATATGTGGTTTTAGCTTGTCAAAAGTATTATGATTATTAGTTATGTTTTTATATAATTCTGAGTAAATACTCATTCAAGGGGTTTTTTTAGATTCTGTACAAAACTTGCTGTGATAGGACTCTTGAGATGAAAGGTTTTCTGAGAAAATATTTTGTAGAAGGCTATTTCTTTTTCTAATTATTGTAAACTATATATTTCAGGTAACAGAATGTGAAATCTTTCTGTCATTGCTGGTTAAGTTTCTGGATGCAGACAAACCACAGTGGCTACGAGCTGTTGCAGTAGAATCTATTCATAGGCTTTGTGTACAGCCTCAGCTATTAAGGTATTAAATATGTTGAGTTTTGCTTTTACATAAAGTGTAAGATATATTTTTATTATTTTTCTCTAATGGAAAATGCTTCCTAAAACATTGCAAATGTGTAGAAACTTAAATGTAAAAAGCTCTTCATGATAATTTTGCATAATGCATTAGGCAATGCTTATTATCCAGGAAGGGCTGAAGTATAGTTATTTGAGTACGTCTGTGTCTTAGTAGTGTCAAAGGAGCATTTACCTAAAATTAAATATTATTGCTTACCTAAATATTTGCTGTTAAAATGTGCTTTTAGTCTACAGTTTGAAGTGTTGGGGGGAGGGTGAAGTTGCTGTTGAAATATGCTTTTAGTCCCCAGTTTGTCAAATACTTTCTGTTTTATAAAATACTTTCCAGGTGTTTTTGTCAGTCGTATGATATGAAGCAACATTCCACTAAAGTTTTCCGTGATATTGTGAATGCACTGGGGTCCTTTATCCAGTCTCTATTTCTTGTGCCAAGCACAGGGAACACATCAGCAACACCAAACCAGACTGGTAAAGCCTTGTCCTTACTATTATTTTATTTTTCCATCATTTTCTTGTAATAATGAATTTTGTTTTGATTCAGCTGTGGTACAGCTCTGTACTCCTGTATTTATTTTGGTGAAAAGATAGCTTGAGACAAACTGGTGTTCTCAGCTCTGGTACAACAGGGGATTTTATCTACCTGTATTGTAGGGAAGGTGTAGAGCCCAGTCAGCAGAGCAGTGCTCCTGCCTTGATTCCTGTTTCTGCAGTGACCAAGCTCCTTGTTTCACAACTTTACAGAGGGAAATTCTGATGGAGATATTTCTAATTTCTGACAAAAAAAATATGTCTGATTTCTGTCTCCTTGTGCGGGGATGTCATTTGTGGCAGTGTGCAATTTAAGTAGTAAGACAGTGCATGTTTGTGGGAGGCAATCACTAATTCTTCTGAATATTCAAGGCCAAAACTGGACCGAGGGAGCCAAGAGGTAGAATGAAAGATGTGTATTTTACAAATGATCTGTCTTTTTTGTAAGCTGAAAACAGACAGTTACTGAAATTAACTTGTGGTTTTTTTTGCAGCCAGGATTTTGGCATTTCACTAGGTATATTTGTATTTTAATAAGAAGAAATGATCATCCTTTTAATGCCTTTGCAGGTGTTTATCTCCAAGTTAAAGCTCTCTGCTTCTTTCTGTAATTCTGGAAGCAGAGTCCTCTGCAACAAACAACATAAAAATAATTTTTAAGAATGTGTTTTGATATGCCTTCTTTCAAGAGATAAAAGCCAAATAATAAGTGTAATTATTGTCTATCATCTCTACTATTAAATTAATAAACATTGAAAAGTTTAGATTTAGACTCACACCTTTCAGTGTTCACTCACGAAATTGGAATCCCATGCTGGACTTAGCAGTGATAGCATGAGGAAATTTGTGTCAGCATCTGTTGTTTGGTAGTAGCTGTCTGTACAGCAACTGACAGAACTGTTCTATTAGTATTATTTCTAGGTTGGCTTAATTATCTTAAAGTAAATCAGAAAAGTACATTTCATAATACTCATTCTGGAAATGTAAATTGTGCCTCGTGAAGCAGCACTGCAATAGGGTCATACCTCTAGTGCTGTTGCTATTTCTCTGGGTTATTATTTCATTTTTCTGTTTTCCTTTTCACTTCTTTCTGCCTAAGTGTTTCTCATGTCACTTTCTCATGCATGTATCTTTCTACCTTTTTTCCTCATGTGGCCATATTTGTCAGGCAAAGAGCAGATCAATGCAATGTAATTTTCAAACTGAGTCTTCTGATTGTAACAGAATCCTCTCATAGTAGGCTGTCTTTAGGAATCATAGAATGGTTTGTGTTCAAGATGATCGATTCGCAGCCCCCTGGCCGTGGGCAGGGACACCTTCCAATAGACCAGGTTGCTTGAAGCCTTATTCAACCTGGCTTTGGATGTTTGCACTCCTTACACATCTGATTTTTGAGCCTCACTCTTGCAACAAGCACAGAAGTTGAAAGCAGCATCTACTGAAGTGTCGTGTCACTTTTATTATACGGGGCAATGTTTACCACCCACTTTAATGAGTTAGATTAATACAAAAATAGTCGTATATGTCCGACTGCACAGTGGGATCACAGAAAACGACAGCACTGTAACTATGTTAGTGGCAGTACCATTTCTGTTTAGCAGCATGATTTTTTTGTTTCAGTCTGTTAAGTGTTACTGTGTTAAAGTGTATAAATAAGCTTCTGTGTATTCATATTGCCTAAATTAGAAGTTTATTGCCCAAATTAGTAGTTTACTCTCCACATGTTAAAAGCAAGCGCACCAAAATGGCAGCTACACTGTGAATCGCCTTCCTGGGCATTCTGCTCTCTCTCCCCATTGTCTCTTCAGAAAGAATCTGAACTTGTGGGACCTATTCTTAATAAATATAGATGCCCTTCTCTATGAAGGAAGTGTATACATACAGAATTCCTTGTTCTCTTAGCTGCTGTTTTTGGCTTCTTCAGTTGAAACCAAAATTTGTCCCTTCCTAGCTGTTGGTTGGCACGTTGTCAGCTCTTCCCTGTTGAGGTTTGTTTTATTCCACCTTGGCATGGAACAGATTCAAATGTTGCCATTCTCTAATCCCTTCTTGCAGTTTTGGCATTTCTGAAATCTTGAAATTTGTTATTTGTATAATTAAACTTTCTAGCTACTGAGTTCTAATTGCAATTGTTTAAATAATCCTTAATGTTCAAGTATCTGTCTGACTCTTCACTAAAGCATATATTGTTTCATCACGACTGTGTAAGTTTGATTCATTCACAGAATATTATGAATATTTCCGTACCCTTCACAGAAACATTACATTCTGACTGGAAATTAGGCAGTTAACATCAGTGAACTGCACATAAGGTTATGTTTCAGACAGCAGAGGGAGCTCAGAAATAGTTTCTTGTGTTGTCGTTGGTTTATGTGATTGAGCTGGGTGTCTTTAGATTAATCCAGGTGTCTCAAAAATTAAATGTAGAAAAAGGATGTTTGCTGGTCACAAATATGAGATTGGTTGATTTTATCACATTGTTTTTCTGAACAGGAAGCAATGCATCAGGGAATACTGGCTCAGCACAAACTAACCCAGGAGTGCTTGGAATGGGTGGAGGTGCAACTGTATTACCTGCCTTTGAGTACAGAGGCACTTGGATACCCATCCTGAATGTAACAGTACAAGGCAGTGCTAAAGCTACATAGTGAGTACCTCTATCTTTTTGAAAATGTTTGTAACAAGTATTTTTATTTTGAATTCAATGATGTAAGGATTTTTTTTTTTTACTAGTGAATATTGAAATCTTGGTTTCACTGGCTTTAAAGTATATTAAGAATTTTCTCTTTGTTGGTGCCATGAGAGGTTCTGGTCTTCTTGCTGTTTTTTCTGAATGCCCTGAATGCCTATGGTTTTAGCATCAGTTGGATTTTGTTTTCCTACCATGCTATCTGTATTAACTCTTCATTTTTAGGCCTCCCTGTAGTATATAACAATTTTGGAATACCTGTTGCTGCATTTTGTAATGGCAAACATGAAGGGCATTAAGCAAATAAGACATCAGTGGAAATGAAAAATAGCTTTCTCACACAGCTTTACTGTATTTACAGTTTTTATTGAGCACGATATTGTGGTAGATACTGGTCTGGTTGTCATTTTGAACAATATATTGACCTATATACCAAGGCTAGATTCTGAATGCTCCTTAGAATGGCTAGACTTTGTACAATGGAGGTGGTGTTCTCAGTTTAAAGCTGTGAATACTATGTTACTTTTTAAATAGTGCATTTTTTTTCATGTCAGTCATGACCATTAAGGGACAAGCTCTTCCAAACCTGAAGTTATTTGTACCACCATAAAATTCTGGCTAAAATTTTTTTTTCACTAAAATTCAGTGAAATCTGCAAATAGCCTGGATCTCAATATTTTTAGCATAGGAACTCTTTTTCTGCCTTTGAGATGCCAAAGAAAAAAAAATTCATCCTCAGATTTCAATAGTTAATGTGTATGTGTTGACTTTTTGTTCCAGCAGTGCACATGAATGTTATTTTAGTTTACCTGCCTGTTCTCAGGGAATGCAAATTTTTTATTTGGTCAGCTACTACAACCTCTACTTTTCTTCCTTTTCTTTTTTCTTACTTTCTGTTCTTAACCGGCTCAAGAATCTTGCAGCCACCATCTTAGTCTCCTGTCCTGCTCTAAACTTGCTTATATTTTACCTTTGGATACCTCAAATGACTCTATGATTTTCTCTCCTTAATTTTTGCATTTTTTCTTTTGTATAATATACCAGAGTTGTCACAAGCATTTCACAGCAGTTTTTTTTCTCCTATCTTGTATTTTTTTCTGTAGTCCCTGTATGTAAGGAGATCACTTGCTGTAATGGGTCACATCCTAGCACCAATTCTCTTCTGCTGCCATTAGATTTTCATACAATGGCCCCATCTCATACTTTTATACAAGCTTCTCCACAGACCACTATGCCTTATCATCCCCTTTACACAAGGAACTAAGTGTTTTTAAGAGGAATAGACAAACTATTCAAGACTTTTCATGGCCATTGCCATGTAACAGTAACAACTCGTGATTTATTCAACAATTACCATTTCCTGTCTTCGAAAGTAAGAGGACATGACCTCTACCTCACAAATCTATGGTAATAATAAAACGCATTAATAATTTTAATTAAACCTATATATATATTCACACTCTACTTGTATATAGAGGGTGAAATGCTGACCATTTGATTTCGCTGTAGTTCCTGTGCCCCCAGATATCTGAGGCAGCTATCTTCAGGAAATTAGAGGTAATAACTGAAGTATGGCATGTTTGGGAGAAGGAAAAATTTGTGCAGACAAGAGTGGTGACACTGATGCCTTAAGTTTTAACTTTCATATTTTTCAAATCCTGTATTGCCTAGTGTGTAACTCTGAAGTTTCTTACAGCTTATTAGCTGCTCTCTTAGGCCAGATAGACACAACAAAGCTTCTCTGAGCTTGCTATTCAAGGACACTCAGGCTGTCCGAGGCCTAAAGGTGGAAACTAGGACCAGGAGAGAGGTGGAGAAATTGAAGAGAGCTTTTTTTAGTTTTAAGTTTTAGAAGTTTTAATTGGTGAATTTATGCTGATAGGCAAATGGACCAAACCTATAACAGTGTAAAGAACTTGTGACTTGTCATCCATCTTGGGTTCCATTTTATGGAAGCAGCCTCTGGCTCCCCAGGGTGTGCCTTGAAGGCCTTTCAAATAAATACCTACCTTTATTCCCTTACTCCTGTCTAGTCTCTGTTTCTAGGTGGCTGGAGAAAGCATCAACACTACAGTATAAAAGTGTCTTTGGTATATTTTAGCTGGAATATGTAGCTTTTTAAAGAGTGGTTTGTAGAGTAAGAAATGATAAAAATAGTGATTTTTGTGGTAGCAGGTAGTTTTTGTAACAGATCGTGTCTACTTGTATAGATGCTGCTGCTGTGTCAGCTACAATTTCTGTTGGATTTGTAACTCAGCAGTTCTTAATGTGCTTTTAAGGTAAAAGATGGAGAAAAGTGGCAGTGAGGCTGCTGTTCCAGCATAGTGATGTTTTAATTGCATGCTTTTCAGCAGTGAATCATGTAGACATATCCTCTTTGTACAAATAACTTTTATTGTTTACCTATGCCTGTAGGTGATGAATATTTGGCCATGTAATATCTAGCTGTGTACAGGCTTTTCTAGTCATGTGGACTCAAAAACAATGATAATAGAACATCTCAGTTTGTTATAAGTATGTTCACACTGTCACGACTTTCCGATGTATTTTTTCTCTTGTTCCTAGGTACTTGTATTCTTCTGAATAAGTTCTGTTGCAGTGGCTTTAAGTAAAATAATACAAGTAGAATTACTTGTGATGCTTGCTTATATGTGTTAATTTTTAAAAATATTTTTTTCAGGTCTATACTCAGGGTTTGTACCCTTTTGGTTACTGTCTTATTTAGTGACTCATTTACTCTTTTACTTAATGACCTAAAGGTTTTTTTCTCGAGTTGCAATATATCTTGAAGGATTGTATTTGGGGTCTGTCTGTACTTAACATTCATTTGGAATCTGTTTTTTATTATTGTTTTTAAAAACAGTGGTATTGCTACACACTTGTCACGTTTTCAATTTTTTAGTTTGGAAATGCTGGACAAAGTAGAGCCGCCTACAATCCCTGAAGGCTATGCAATGTCAGTGGCATTTCACTGTTTGCTGGATCTTGTCCGTGGTATCACTGCCATGATTGAAGGAGAGTTGGGAGAGGCAGAAACCATCGTTCAAACCAGAACAGAGGCAACTTTGTTACCAGCACAGTCTTCAGAGCAAGATCTGCAGTCTTTTTCTGACCAATCAGAGAAAGAACTAGGTATCTGAAAATGCAAACACTATATGAAATGCAACAGTTTCACAGAAAGCAGATTTTAAAATTCCATGCTTTTTTGCTTAAATTTATTGTTTCTTATTTATATATAAAAACTTTTAATGAAGTGTTTTAACAGCAGTTCCATTAAAAAGAATTTTTGACTTGATGATCTGCTTNCTAATGAAGTGTGGGGTTTTTTTAATGGAACAGCAGTTCCATTAAAAAAAATTTTTGACTTGATGATCTGCTTTTGGCTTAACACTGAGATCTTAGGTCACAGGAGACAACCTGTCTGACAGAAATGGAATTACGACCGCATCAAAGAAAAATTTATTTCTAGTGACAAGATTAAAAGAATGTTTTAATGGAGAGATTTTAAGTAAGATTGCTGTATATAGAGAGCTTCTTTAAAATCAGCACTGATGTGAACTGAGGGTGCTCTTTGTGGAACATATGATGAGTCTGTATAGGGGTGTGTATGTAGAGGAAGACTTGCGTTTGAACAGTGAGTTTGGCTCGTGCCCCAGGAAGCCAAGACTGTACCGCTGAAGTTTGAGCCGAGGCAGCGGGACTGCCGAAAGGAGAGGAGGGGGAGGCCGAGGGCTTTGTCCCGGGCGCTGCCTCGGGAGCGGGGAGCTCTCCGTGGTGCTGCGGAGCGCTGACTCCGCCCAGGGGCTTGGCATGGCCAGGTGGCGAGAGAGAGGTGCGCAAATGGGCAGCTACCCGTTTGCTAGAATTAATTACAGAATTGTAATTAATACTGTAATTACTAAATTACAGGCAAAAAAAACTTATGGAGAATTATAGATACCACGGGAGAGTATTTTTACTTCACTGCAAAATTTCAGTTTTCACGTTTTTGCACTTCTGAATGTTTATTTTTATAGATAAAGATGAAAAATAGTGTCATGGATTGCATGTCATTATACAAATAGTTATATATACTATGGTAAGTTGGATTTCGGTGGCTTTTTGGCACAATTTAGAAAAAACGTTGTCCTGGTGACAAATTTTTTTTACCTCAGAAATGTTACTTTAAATGCAAGCTTTTTAAATAATACTGGTATGAGTGTGTTTCTGTATGCACGTGTATCTGGCTGTGTAGACATACAAGCAAAAACACACTTTAAAAGATACAGTAGCAAGCATTTTGTTTGTGATGCAATTGAAAGTTATTAAGGGAACCACTGTGTTTCTCCTATTAAAAAGTTTATGTATTTCTTTAAAGTTAGCAGAGCTGTCTGGGAAGAAATGGTGAACGCTTGTTGGTGTGGTCTTCTGGCTGCTCTGTCCCTCCTACTTGATGCAAGGTATCTGGTCTTTCATGTCTCTTGATTTTTCTAAGTTGATATTCCAAGCTATATTTTGAACTGACTTTTGATACCAGTTGAATTGACAATTGTCAGCATAAGTGCTGTTCATGTCATCTGAGCAGTCAGGTTTGTGGCTTAGACTGAATGAGTAAATGACACAGAAGTCTCCAGAAGTCCAACATCAACCTTTAATGTATTTCAGTATAGAACAATTAATGGCATTTTCAAAGTGTTGCATTGAAACTATTTAAATTATTTTTATTTATTTTTACTTTGCCTGCGTGTTTCAACATACTGAAGTGATTCCATGTCCTGATTACTGCAGATAAGAGACTAAGTAATGTCGTGGTACTTGTTAGTACTATCTAATCGTTAAAGTGGGAAAGCTTTTTACTGTGTGATGGCTGTGGTAAATTAATTGTCTCTTTCAAAGAGCCTTTTGTTATCAAACACTGTTTTCTGAAATTAGTTTTAAATATCTTCTCATAGTCTCATTTACCAAGTCACTGAGAAGGAAAGTCCAGTTTTGTAGGAGGTAGTTCTGAAGAATTTTGTTGATTGGTTATGCTTATTCTTCAGTATTTATAGTGTTAATGGGTTTAAAATATATGTTCTCATGGCTTTCAGTTTTGTTTAGTTGCCTGCTTCTGTGCTCTGTATTAATTCTCGCTGAACAATGTGTACTCTTTCAGCACTGATGAAGCTGCCACTGAAAATATTCTAAAAGCAGAATTGACCATGGCTGCACTTTGTGGAAGACTGGGTCTTGTAACATCAAGAGATGCCTTTATCACTGCCATTTGCAAAGGATCCTTGCCTCCTCACTATGCCCTTACTGTATTAAACAGCACAACTGCAGCTCTGTCCAGCAAATGTAAATATATAAATTTTTCTTAATTGTGTTCCTTTGTATCATCCTCTAAAGACAAATTTTTTCAGGATGTGATTCCAAAGACACGCAGCTGTAGTATTTGGCTGTATTAAAATAAGTTCGAATCCTCAGAGAGCAGCTACATCCCCTGCTTTCCAGAACTGGTTAGTCTTGCTGAGTATCATTCTGATCAACCTAAAACTTCCTGAATGCTTAGCATATGTCAGAAGTTCAAATTCTAAGGAGATCTGTTTACCATTGTAAAGATCTGCTGCCTTCTGATTTTCAGGCATTCAAAATCTGAAAAGGTCTCTGGACAACTTGGATGCTAAAGCTTTGGCTAGAACATCCGGCATTTGTGACGTACTACAGTCTTTTCTACAGTTGTCTAGTGATGGTAATACTTGCTGCCTAAGGGGAAGATCTGAGTTCTGGGCTCTATTCAGCCTATAAAAAGCTAAGTCGATGCATCCCGCATCTTGAGAGAATGTTGTAATTCATAAAGTTTGCCAGTTGCAGATGTACTCTGTTTCTAACTTTGCAAGTGAATTACTACTTACTAAGAAAGGCAACTACCTGAACAATATACAGATGAATCTAACATTAGACCTCTTAATGTAAAACAAAAATATCTTACTCTGGGAACAAGGACCAGCACCATTACTTCAGTCCAGTGTACCAGCTAAGGGTGTTATTAGATTATGAGTCTGTGAAGAAGTATGCACAGCTGAGCTACTCAAATATCTATAGAAACAAAGCAGGAAACCTCAGTTATTTTATATAAGTTGCTCTTCTTTTTACAAGTGAGTTATAAAGTGGGTGTCCTGAAGTCCCATAGTGGAAAAATATCATGAAACAGCATCGATGACACCTTCATTTTCTGAGTGCATTAGTACAATGGTAGCACACAGTGATACCGTTTACACACAATTACTACCAAAAGCTGAGTTGAGACAGTCTAATGCTCAGATCTTAAGCATAAATATTTCAGTCTCAACATAAAATATGTGAATATATTGCAAGCAATATCACATAGTTAGAAACAGGGAGTATTGCTGGCTCTTTAACTCTCTAGGGCAATGACATAGTAATCTAAATATGACTAAACATCTCAAAGTGGAGTATGTTAAAGCTAATACTGTAAAAAAAATTCTCTAGAGTGTATTTGCCAGAAGATGATTCTTACTACAGGTAAATACTGGATTTTAAATTTTGATTTTTTTTTTTCTTCTTCTCAATTTTGCTCCAGCATATTCCATTCAGGGACAGAATGTTCAAATGATTAGTCCCTCAAGTGAGTCTCACCAGCAAGTTGTAGCAGTAGGGCAACCCTTAGCTCTTCAGCCACAGGGAACAGTTATGGTAAGTACAACGTGTAAGTGATCTTATTTTACTTAACTACTTCTTCCTGCATCTCAATGTGTCTCAAAAACAGGCTACAGATAAACAGCATTCTTACAAATAATGGCCATCTGAACTATTGTCCTAAGGTTTTAATTTGAAACAGCCCTGGACAGTAAAGTTCTCTAATTGCAAAGAAGTCTTAGTCTTGTTTTTTTCTGACTTTTAGCTCAGAAGTTCCCATCCATTCCATTTGGAAAATTCTGAATTTCAACTGTGTTATGTGCCTGTGTGTGAAGGTTCATTTAAGATAGACTGGTTTTTTGGAGATGATACAATTAAGCTGGAGTACTTGAACTTGTGTCTTTGATAATAATGTGAAAGTGGGCGGAGATGGTAGTGATCAAATCATAGAATCAAGGAATGGTTTGGGTTGGAAGGGACCGTAAAGATCACCTAGGTCCAACCCACTTGCCGTGGGCGTCGCGCGCCTTCCACTACACATTCTCACAGTCCCATG
>VYZQ01000844.1:56438-69375 GCA_013400655.1 Mystacornis crossleyi
CAGCCTGGCCTTGAACATTGCCAGGGATGGAGCATCCACAACTTCCCTGGGCAACCTGTTCCAGTGCCTCACCAGCCTCACAGTAAAGAATTCTCTCCTAATACCAAAACCTATTTTCTTTCAATTTGAACCCATTCCCTCTTGTCCTGTCACTACATGCTGTTGTAAATAGTCTTGCCCCTTTTTTCCTGAAAGTTCCCTTCAGGTTCTGGAAGGCTGTGATTCGGTCATCCCTAAGCCTTCTCTTTTCCAGGCTGAACAATCCTGATTCTCTCAGCCTTTCCTTATAGGAGGGGTGTTTGACCCCTCTAAACATCCTGGTGGCCCTCCAACAGATCAGTGTCCTTCCTGTGTTGGGGACCTTAGAGCTGTATGCAGCACTCAAGTACTCATGTTCAGCCCCACCAAGATAAGACAGAGAAGGAGGAGGGATACTGAACTACTTCTCTGAAAAAATATATTTCACTAATGCAAATTAAATGTAATCTTTAAACACTTCAGTAAAAATTGGAAGTTTGCTAGAAACACTATCATTGTGGAATGATGAAAATTGTATGGCTATTTGGTTGTTGGTTTTTTTTTCATAGTTGACATCAAAAAATATCCCGTGTATGAGGACATTACTCAACTTAGCTCACTTCCATGGAGCTGTTCTTGGTACATCGTGGCAGCTTGTCCTGGCTACTCTTCAGGTATCACAGGAAATATTTATGCCTTGCTATTATGCCTTGGTGTTTTGCTATAATTGGGTTTTCGGTTGTTCAGTGATAGAAGCAGCTTTGATACTTCTTATGGTGTACTGTGAATTGTNAATTCTCTCCTAATACCAAAACCTATTTTCTTTCAATTTGAACCCATTCCCTCTTGTCCTGTCACTACATGCTGTTGTAAATAGTCTTGCCCCTTTTTTCCTGAAAGTTCCCTTCAGGTTCTGGAAGGCTGTGATTCGGTCATCCCTAAGCCTTCTCTTTTCCAGGCTGAACAATCCTGATTCTCTCAGCCTTTCCTTATAGGAGGGGTGTTTGACCCCTCTAAACATCCTGGTGGCCCTCCAACAGATCAGTGTCCTTCCTGTGTTGGGGACCTTAGAGCTGTATGCAGCACTCAAGTACTCATGTTCAGCCCCACCAAGATAAGACAGAGAAGGAGGAGGGATACTGAACTACTTCTCTGAAAAAATATATTTCACTAATGCAAATTATATGTAATCTTTAAACACTTCAGTAAAAATTGGAAGTTTGCTAGAAACACTATCATTGTGGAATGATGAAAATTGTATGGCTATTTGGTTGTTGGTTTTTTTTTTCATAGTTGACATCAAAAAATATCCAGTGTATGAGGACATTACTCAACTTAGCTCACTTCCATGGAGCTGTTCTTGGTACATCATGGCAGCTTGTCCTGGCTACTCTTCAGGTATCACAGGAAATATTTATGCCTTGCTATTATGCCTTGGTGTTTTGCTATAATTGGGTTTTCGGTTGTTCAGTGATAGAAGCAGCTTTGATACTTCTTATGGTGTACTGTGAATTGTCTTGAATAAGTACTGTAGCATTTCTCTTGAGTTCTGCTTGGCTGGAAGGTTGGTGGCTAGTATAATGCTAATTTCCTCTCTGCCTGAAAAGGTTTTTCTGCTGAAAATGATCCTTTTGTATTTTTCAGCATCTTGTGTGGATTCTGGGACTGAAGCCTAGTGTTGGGGGTGCATTAAAACCTGGAAGAGCTGTGGAAGGGCCCAGCACAGTAAGCATGATTGTTTGTTTGTCACTTAATGATTATGCAGTATTTTCTATTGCAATCCGTAAGACATATTTCTGTCTCTTTTTCAAGGTTCTGACTACAGCAGTTATGACTGATCTGCCATCTATATCCAGCATGATTTCAAAGCTTTTTGAAAACTCACAGTAAGAAACTTCATCTTATAAGAAAAATAATGTGTGTATATCAAACTCAACAGTGTTTTGATAGCAGTTATTTTTCAGGTACCTTGATGATGTGTCTTTACATCACTTAATAAATGCCCTTTGCTCCTTGTCTCTGGAAGCCATGGATATGGCCTATGGAAACAATAAGGTATAAAAAGAGTTGTTTATTTTCTTTTTAGATGTTTTTGTGAAACAGGCAGAAGACTTGTACATTTATCCTTTAAGCCAACTATTTCTGATACCAAAAACAGTAATGCGTCTGATGCTCTAGATTAAAAAATTAATTATGAACCAGAGAATGTCTCGTTTTTAATGGTTCATACAGTTACTAAATTCTCTGAACATCCTCATTGTGTTCCTGTGCTTTTTGTTAGTTAAGGAGTGTCATGGGTTTCCATTAATAAGATTGTGGGTGGATGAAAGTTTTAAAAACCCTTATAATTTCAGAGATTAGGGATGCTGAGTAGCACAATATGTTCTGTGAGATGCTAATTTTCATTTCAATTTTCTCATACCATGTACTTCAGAGAAAGCCTGACAATTAGATATTAAAAAACCTGATAAATCATATTTACTTGGGAAAACCATAATATTCATGTCAGCTTCAGTAAACAACCTTTAACCCAGAAAAGTTAAAAACCCTGCGATTTGGTAAGATTGAATATATATTCTCCTAGTCATAATCAAATCCCAGAGGACAGTTTCTGAAAGTTTGTCCTTAATCTGTTACACTACAGATAATGAAGGCAGAAAACATGTTTTATAGTATTTTACTATTACAACAACAGATAATGAACCAAAATAAGCAGTTTGTGTTTAAAATCAGTTGAAAATTAGAAATCAGCAGAAATGGGAAGAGGTAATAATTTCAGTGCAACAGTCATTTTGACTGTATGTTGATTTAAAAAAAAAGTAAAATTGAAGAAGCTTACCACAAATATTTGGATATGTACTTGATGAATGAGAAATTTATCATATTCCTGCAGAGCATTTATGAAGCAAATGAAAGATAAAGAATTAGGGTATTATGAAATGAAGTATTCCAGATTGTTTGTTCACCTATAATTTTAACTTGAAAAGTTGCAGTGGGGGAAAAGACTGTTTTGCTAGTTAAACATGTTGTAAAGCTGGTTGGAGGGAGAACTGTGCAAGCGGGAGTTTTTACAGGGCCGTCAGTGCTCTGGTTTCTCAGACTGCTGCCCCTGTGTGGCGTCTCCTGCGGCACTGCGCTTGCTGCGGCAGCGTCCCAGCCTTCGCGGCCTGCGGGACGAGCTGCGCCTTAATTATCCCCTAGCAAAATGCTCTTGACTTATCTCCGTTACCTCAAAGTCATGCCTTCAAATTCTACTTTATTAAGGAACCATCACTTTTTGCTGTTGCTAAATTACTGGAAACGGGACTAGTTAACATGCGCAGGATTGAGATTCTTTGGAGACCTCTGACCGGTCATCTTCTGGAGGTAACTAATGGCTTTTATCACTTTTATCACTAGAATTTGGTATGTATTAATGAAGATCTTGTGGAAATATGTTTTCAATGTGTAATTTTATAAAAAATTTTAAATTTTAATTATATATTTTGGTTTAGGCACTTTATTTTTGCAACTCGAATGCATTATGATTTGAATTTAAAAGTGAATTTATATATTTAAATTACAATATTTTAATATCTCTTGCAAACTTTGTCTTTATGGTGCCATCGGTCTTTATATGTTTTTGACACAGCAAAGTTTAAAAAGATCAAATAATTAAAGTTCGTATAGTTGTTGTAATTAAGGTAGCGCAAACATATTTCTGCTGGGTGAAACAGTAAAACATCTAGGAAGATTCTGAGACAGATTGAAGCCAGGAGATTTTAAAAAGGGTTGGGTTTTGTTGTTTTCTTTTTTTTTCATAGTTAAGCTAACAGTTGAATGCTTTCTTTAAGAGAATTCTGTTCAAATATAAAAATGTCATAATCCCATTTCAGTTTTTTTACTATTTTAAATTCAACACAAAAAATATACTTCATCAAGTAAAAAAATCATACATTTTGAGTTGAAAACTGAAAACAGGTGATTGAATGTAATAGTAGTTTTAATTCTCCATGCAAGTATATAGGAGAGTAAAATGTAAGAACAGTGTATGCGTAAGAGTGGATAAAGGAAAAGGCTTTTCTTCCTCATATTTCAGAATGTATCAGACACTTCCCTAGCACCAGTGCATTATTTCAACCAGTATCAGGGATTGGCCATCTCAATTAGTGGAAGCCACATACTGCTTTATCTAGGAGAAACAATTTGGATACTTCTGTGTTTAAAGACTTAAAGCACAGGCATCTCTTCCTCTTGTCTATTTTCTGCTCTGCAAGACAATAAGGTTCACCATCCACATCCTGAGACTGTTTTCATCTAGGGAGCAGTCTGTGTCAGTCTGCTACCTGTGCACTGTGGATAATACGCCACTGTTTTGTAGGAAATACAGAGTCTTTCATTTTCTTTCAAAGTACTGCCTTATTTCCTTTTAAACCTAAGTTGTTGAGGTACAATAAGGAAGGAAGAAACATCAGCTACAATTCAATTAAACACAACCCACAACAAGTGGGAATAGCTTGTTCCCTGGTTCTGGAACTGGTTATCTGGACAGAATCAGAGCACGAAGTACTTCAAATTCTTTCTTTTTATTTTATATAAAATTTTAAAAATGTAATTGAATCAGGAGAGTTGCTATTTCTTGTCTGCACTTTTTAAAATTAGGCTAGCTCCTCTACATTGTCCTCCTTTTCAGTTTGGCTAGTGGTTGATAAGAGAAGAGTCCACCAATAAAAGCCATCGGGCTTCTTTATGATCCTGCCTTGGACCTGACTCTGGGTTCTCAAGCTGTCAGAGCTAGGGCTGGAAGGGTGGGTGGGAATAATTATGTAGAGGTCAATGAGACTATACACTTCCCATATTAGTTTGAGGGCAATGTATTCGATACAGCACAGTTTATACTAGCTATCTATAAAATGAATATGCACAGTGTTTTTAATTTTTATATTCTAAAAAATGCAATTAGCAAAATTGTTAGATTTAGAGGATTTAGAAACAAAGAGAAGTGAAGGTATGCATTTGAAATTCAAGTTTAAAGATGCTTGCTACTGCTTTGTCAAGTTTTTAAAATAATGGAGTGTAAGGCTTATTTTACTTTCAGTATGTAGTTACTTTTTGTACTGGACAGCATAGAAGACACTTTCTGTGTTGGCCGCTGTCATGTTCCTCACTTGATTATGTTAAGCAGTATGTGAAACTTCCAATTTTGTAGTAGCTTTAGGTTAAGTCAAACCTGCGAGACTCAGGCATTTATTGAACGGTTGTTTGGTGCTTTTTAATCAGTCATTATCAGAATTAGCAGTTAGTTTATTCATTTTGGAAGATTCATTGACTTGAATTATATGTGTAACTTTCATTATGTTTCCTTCTGTGTCTTTCACTGCTTCCTGTTGCTTCCTTATTCAGAAGGTATGTCTATCCAAACGATAAATTTCTTTTTTTACTACGAAACCTAATTTTATAATTAGGGATTTATTGTATTATTCTTAGACTACTGTATGTACATTCTAATATAATTACAATACCAATTTTTAATATATCGTATATGTTGAAATCTTGGTTAAGTAAAAGTGACTTTAAACAAAACATTGCTGGTTTTCAGGTCTGTCAGCATCCCAACTCCAGAATGAGAGAATGGGGAGCAGAAGCTTTAACTTCTCTCATTAAAGCAGGACTGACATTCAGACATGATCCCCCATTATCTCAAAATCAGGTAAAGTAAGTTTAAGAGCAGATGCTTTTCTCCTTCATTGATAAAACAACTTTACTGTTGAGTTTATAAAGTCTGTAGCTGTAGCATTCAGATGTAACTATTGACAACCACCACATGCATTCTGATAAAGTATCCTCCTTCATTTTTCAAATACCTGACAGTGAGTGGTGCTTGCATATTATTAGAACAAATTATGGGTCACCCTTATGAGTGGAAAACAGAATGTTTAGAAGTATATATGTGATGCTGTGGCAGGTAAAAAATGTGTTACCTAACCTTCTAAATTACAGCTGTTCAATCCATGATAAAAAAAGTATTTTAGTGTTTTTACTGAGGTTCACTGGATTGTTTTTTTCCAAGGTTTCTTGAGTAGGAAGCTGAGTGTAGCCCTTCTGAGTGAGCATAAAGTTGCATGACACTTTATATGCAACTGTAACAGCATCTGTAGCTACCTCCTGAGGAAACTGGAGAATAGGAACCGGGAAAGTAGATTTTCTGCAAAGATCCTTTATGCTCTGAATTTGAGCATTAGTGAGTGAGCTACTGAATTAGTTCAATGAATCTTTAATTTGTACTCTATGTTTTCACTTCACATAAAAATACTTAAGAATCAGTTAAATGTTAGCATCCTTAATATGCTTTACTGTTTACTTTTAGAGACTGCAGTTGCTTTTATTGAATCCACTAAAGGAGCTGTCAAACATTAGTCATCCTGATATCAGGATCAAGCAGTTGGAGTGTGTGCTACAGATTTTACAGAGTCAGGGGGACAGCTTAGGACCTGGTTGGCCATTGGTGCTTGGAGTCATGGGGGCAATCCAAAGTGATCAGGGGTAAGTGGTGGAAATAAAATTGTAAACTCATGTAAGATAAGAACAGTAGAAACAATTCTGCTTCTATTTTTGTACTTTAATAGCCACTTCAATAATCATAGTTTCATTGTAATTTTTGGCTTGTGAAAAATTTTACTCCACAAAAATACACTTTTTAATTATTCCTGAAGCACGCTTTCTTTTACTGAATTAATCTTCCGAAAAACCAGAATATTATCACACTCTATGTTCTCCTGTGGTCAGTATACACTGAGGAGTGCTCAGTGTGCCATTTCATTTGATCTTGACCATCTGGTGGATACACCTTTGGTGCTTGCTGGTAATTCTGTGTGAATCAGCTGTTGCTCAGTTTATCTGGTGTTTCTTTTTCTTCTTAAGTCTGCCAGTAGTCTCTAGTGTGTATCTTCTTCTGATCGCTCTCTCTTTTTCTTGAAGCCTACCTACCTAAATGGTTGCTGGTAGCAGGATGGAAGATTATTTACTGGCTGTGGGTGAATCCCTTGATTAACAAAATTGACTCTGTTGCCAGCAGAGGTGGACTTGTTCTCTGCCCACAAGGGAAAGTGAGAGATGAACTTGCAAGGAGTTTTTTTGAAATGAGCAGTGAATTGAACATCTGACTTTGCAACTGTAAGCACCAAGAATTATGCCCACACACTCAAACCATATTTATTGCTTTTTAGGTGCTAGTCAAGACTAGCGGCAGGATAGGTCATCATATAACTCTAGTGTCAGTAGAATTCTCCTTGGCATATCTCTCCTTCTGTCCCACCATAGCTTTAGTCTTCTGGCCATATAAAAACCTCTGAAAACCCCTTCAAATGCTTGAAGGATTTTGCTCTTGGACTAGTATTGTTTGCTCTGGCAGTAGTACATACCAAAATTCCCAAGGATTTTGGCATTCTTGGTTGTGAGCATCCTCTTTTTGGTAACTAAGCTTCCTTTATTTGTTGTTTCCACACTTGCTGCAATGAGTTCCTGCCTGCCTTCTGATTTTCACTGTTATTAGTAATGGATGAGAACCAACACAAATTGCTTCCCAAGACAGTCTTCAGATCCCATTAAATCTCAAACCCGTATCTCACTGCCCGATACCTCAAGATGTTACTAACATCTTGTGTTATATCTTAGTCTCCTCGTACAAAGCATATGGAATAACTTACTTCAACTACATAGCACTGTTTGTCCACATCATATTAACTACAACAGGAAAAAATTAAGCATGCCTCCTTTTCCTTGAGAAAGAACTTAATTTCTACCGAAGTTACAGCTGTGAGCACAAGATGCAGATACTATTATTGTACTTTAAATATTAATTTACCACAAGACTTCCTTCACAAGTGTCTTCCCTCTGCTCAGTGAACGTCCTGGATTCCAGGACAGAAATCCATTTGCCTTCCTAGAGAACTTCTTTCCAGGCTGTTACAAATACAGAAAATGCTGTTTTGAAAGCCATTGATACTTCGGTCACTTCTGGGTTGTACAGTACTAGCCTGCCAAACAAAAGGAAGCCTGTCTTTGAAGACTTTTTCAGTCTAAACCTCTGTTTATTTTAAGCATAGATAAAGCCCTATACAATCTTAAGATTTCTCGCTAAGCTTAAGTTTCTTCTGTTTATAGTTACCTTTTTGTGGTCACCTATAACACCAAGGACAGCTCTACAATTTGAAGAGTTTTATTGCTGTTGCTGCTTGCATGAGGGGCTTCAAAACCTTTTTTCAAACACATAGTAGTGTGGGACATTAATTGAGAAAAATTGTTTTGAATTTTTTCTTGTAGTCTTGCATTTGAAGTTTAGAAAGAGAGGTTACTTTCCCGTTAACTCAGTGCTTCAAAGTGAGTAGTGGGTGGAACTATACTTTGATTTCCTGCCTCTTTCCCTTTTAACTTAGAGTCCTTGAAGGTCACATACGTCTGAAACGTTGTAGTGGAGGGGGAACTGCAGCAGTTTTGGGTCTGCTTCACTTTGTAGACTCCTGTAATGAGTAAGGGGGAAAGTATTGTGTGAGCATATCCTTCATTGGTGTAGTAATGATAAATACTTTGATCTTACATGGTAGGGTGGATGGTTCTCTACAGTATGCATCATATTAGAGAATTATTAGTTATACCATTACTGTCCATGTGAAATTTCTTGTGTCTTCCTCTGGTTTCTATATCATATTGACTGTTACAATACAGTGGAAATGACCCACCTCTGATTTTGATTTTGAATTAATCAGAAAAAAACTCTGCATTTATAATTCTGCAATAGGTAATTGACATATCTATAGTCTGAAATTCTTTTCTGGGATTTATATCCTGAAGGACACCAAGTTTCTGTATTACAAAGATTTGAAATTATTTCTGTTGTACATTAAACATTGAAAAAACCCTGCAGTGAAATTTAAATGCAGCTTCCCTATTTTGTGTTATCTACCCTCCACCACTCCTGATTCATTCATTTTATCTCTCACTAAACAAGATTTTAGTTGTAAATGGCCTTGCTGCTTCTGAGAACTCCTCCTTGCAAACATTTTCTGTACTATATTTTTAGGTTTGTATTCAGAATCTAATTCTGAAGGTGAAGTATTTATTTAGGATCTATTTAATGGCAGATATTTTGAAAATTTTTTTGTCTGATATAATGTAGTATTGAAGCAAGTAAGACTACCATTATGTTAGCATGCATCTTTCCTAACAAATGAAAACACATTTTGCCCACTTCTTTGGCATACTTGAAGTAATTTGTAACTGCTGATACAAGAAATTCTTCAGAACAGCTTACTCTTTGGAAGATTATCATGCTTAAATTAAGCTTTATTTTGTCCATTGTGGCTTTTTTATAGTGTTCTGGCTAACACATTTGAGCTAACAAGTCTTAGAGTTCTAAAACAGAGAAGTGGACTTCACTATATAAAATAAGCTAAGGATTACTGGAAAGTCTAAAGAATTTCAAGCTTCACTTGAAGTTATATCTCAAAAAACCCATTTAAAATTGTGTAAATTCTTCTCAAAAACATTAAATTGATTTTTTTCTTTTGGTATATAATAATGCTATCTCCTAAGGTATTGTATTCAAAACATTTCTGTGCTCTTGAAGAAATATGAAATGAGTGTGTGTGTGTGCTTTGTTTTTATTTTGTTTTTTTAAGAGAGTCCTTAATACGGACTGCATTCCAGTGTCTTCAGCTGGTTGTGACCGACTTCCTTCCTACAATGCCATGTACTTGTCTGCAGATAGTTGTTGAAGTTGCAGGAAGCTTTGGACTTCACAATCAAGAGCTAAATATTAGCTTAACTTCAATTGGTTTGCTGGTGAGTTTTTTATTAACCTACAGCGATGCTGCTTCTGGTTTTCATTTTTTTCTTTTCTTTTTTTAATGAAAAATTATCTGTAGTCAGTTATACAAATGAAAGCCACAGCCTAGCTTTTTGGGTTCTTGCTGAACTCCCGTGCTGTCATTTGGAATCAGAGGTAAATTGAGTTAGCACAACTTACCTTAAATCTGCATGATTCCAGGATTAGTGAAAGAAATAGTATTGCATTGTAACCATGTTCATCAGTATCTTATTTTTAATATGTGATTTTTGTTCCCCCTGTAACTGGGGCCTAAAAGCTGAGAAAGAAGAGTAATTTTTGGACCTTGCAATGTTTATGTGCTAATCTTACTTCACCAATATAGGGAAGTTAATATCTCGATGTACTTTGCGAAGTACTTTCTGAAAATGAGGCAATTTATTTCATGATTATTAAGAGCATTACCCTATTTTTATTGTACAACACCATATGTCTTATTTGTTTTGTAGTGGAATATTTCAGATTATTTTTTCCAAAGAGGTGAAATCATTGAAAAGGAGCTAAACAAAGAAGAAGCAGTGTTGCAGAAACAGGCAGAAGAAAAGGGAGTGATGCTGAACAGACCTTTTCATCCTGCATCACCATTTGACTGTCTTTGGTTATGCCTGTATGCCAAACTTGGAGAACTGTGTGTGGATCCCCGACCTGCAGTTAGAAAGAGCGCTGGGCAGACGTTGTTTTCTACTATCGGCGCTCATGGAACTTTACTGCAGCATTCAACATGGCACACTGTAATATGGAAGGTATGATGTGTAAGCTTCCACTGAAGGTTTTGTAAAGAGCATTCACATTTTAATAACCATTGACCATTCACCATTTAAGAACCATTATCACTTAGCTAATTTATTAAGACTTTTTAAAGATAACATAAGGTGGCAGAAATCGGATTTCTTGGGTTTTGGGAATGTCTTTTACACTTTCTCTTCTCTGGCCTTTAAAGCTGCTTTTAAAACACAATTTTAATATCCTAATTATTTTTTACTCAGAAGTTTGATAAAAAGATGGTTTCCTTCCTACAAGAGTGAACGACTTATATTTTTTGTGAGAAAATGGAGATGTTTGAGGGTCGTGTGATTGGGCTGATCTGGTATTAGATAGAGCCTTGCTTTGCATTCTGTTTTGAATCTTTCGAGAGGGTCTATCAAATGCTGTGTTCTAANGTACAGCTCTGCAGCCCACAGCCCTTTATTTAGATTGGATGGTGATAAAGTTAAAAGTTAGTGTTGATTTGGTTTTTTGTGTCTGAGATGCGCTGGCGTTAGCGTTCTGTTGGTGCTGACACCGTTCTCGGTGGGTTTGGTGGTGCTATTCCAGCCCTTCTCAAGTGATCATGGATTGACTGATTGTTAATCTTGGCTGCTGCAGAAACTGTTTTAGAACAAAGGAATTTTCAGAGTGACACAGTGACTGAAAGGATAATGAAAGAATTACGATTTTTGTTGGTTTACTATGAATACAACTATGTTATTTGAAAAGCTGCATTTTTCCTCTTTTTTTCTGGCTATTACAGGTTTTATTTCACCTGTTGGATAGGGTTCGAGAATCTTCTACAACAGCTGACAAGGAGAAGATTGAATCAGGAGGAGGCAACATTCTCATTCATCATTCAAGGGATACAGCTGAGAAACAGTGGGCTGAGACATGGGTATTAACACTGGCTGGAGTTGCAAGAATATTTAACACCAGGAGATACTTACTGCAGCCTCTAGGTAAAATTTATAGTTATTAAAAGACAGAATGATAAACTTTCTGCTTTTGTGTGGTTTTTTCAGTTAAAGTACTGGGCAAGAATCTTAATCTTACCTCAAAAATGTTTTTTGTCATCTCACCTCAAATGTTATGAAAATTATGGAGTTACTAATTCATGCTCCATAGAGCCAAAAATTGTAACTACAGATTTCCTCTTGTGTATCACAGTACTTGAGGTTAAATCTCAGTACTCACAATTCAGTCCCAATTCTAGGTGCTAAATAGCTTTAAATTATAGGAGACTGATAACAATAATAATTTGTCTTTTCTTTGTTCTTATCAGAACATGATTTTCCTTTTGTCTTTCTAAGGGAATGCAACACTTGCCTGGAACTCTTCTGTGGCATCAGTGTGTCAAATTTAACAGTACTCTTTGAATGTAAAGAGAACTTACCTGTAAAGTCAGGGAGTATTGAACATTCAGCTGTATGTAGTAATATTTTACAATAGCTTGGTAATTTCTACAAGGAAAATGTGTAAAAGGAATAGAGAACACTTACAAAGAAAAGTCCTCATTAGATTAATGTACCTTCACCATCCCATAGCATACAATTAATATATATTAACTGGATATAAGTAGTGGTTTTTTTTCATTTTGGTCATTTGTGATACAGGTATCAACATATTAAAAACTAGGAAGTGTATTAGTCATTTGCAGAAATGTGGTAGAATTTAAGCAGTATTAAACTTTAGTTAAAACTGAATAAAAAAATTAGAACTACTTTAATTATTCAAACCCTGTAATTAGCAATATAGAAAATTGAAGGTTAAGGCTAAATTTAATGAAAAACTCAAATGCCTCAAATGAAATCTTTCTACAGTACAATTATCAGAGCATTTTAAAATCAATTCTTTATAAATGCATTGCATGAGTGTAGGTTTGACCCTTAATTCCTTGTGTGTGCTTAACCCTTCTCGAAATCCACAGGCATCTGGTATGTATAAGATCAAATCTGTTTCACTATACTGAACGAGGAAAACGTATTTTACTGGTATAGGATGTGGTATGTGATTTTTTTGCTAGCAAATTTAGCATGAACATAGGTATATTGTTTCATTCTTCATATTTGTGTGTTTCTCTGTCACAGTCATTCTTTCAGGTTATGGTTGAATTGATATAAAAGTCATTCAAGTTGCCACCTAATCCCTTGAAATTTCTGTGTATTAGAGTAACAAGTACATGAGCAGGCTTTTAGAGAGGCAGGGTGGGTGGGGGTGGGTACGGTGAATAATGTGGGATTTTCGTCGGCGCGTCTGGATTTTAGTGGGGTGGCTGTGTTTTACTCGTGGGGGGTCGGATTGTTTTTA
>VYZQ01000847.1:16809-30871 GCA_013400655.1 Mystacornis crossleyi
ATTTGTTTGTGTTTGGTTCATTATTTGGTTTTGTTTGCTTTGATAAAAGAAAAGAAAAGTGAATTTTGGCTATTTCAAGACATTCCAGCGACCACCTATATGTGCAGCTGGGATAGTATTGCGGTAGATACATTTATCCCCCAACCCTTCATCCTAGATCTCCAAATCATTCTGAAAGGAAATTAATTATTCTCATCTTACAGGTAAAGAAACAGAGAACAAAAGAAGCAAGGTGATGTGCTTGATACTGCTTGAGGCCTGAGATGGCAATTAGGGCATAAAATAAAACACACCAAAAAAAGTGTGCTATTATTCTGTGCTATTTTTCACTATCTGATGCCATTACATCTATGCCAGTAGCAACCTAATGCATGGTTCCTAGTGTGCCAGCTGTCAGTTGTAGGCCAGCCCAGACCTTCCCTGTTAGATTGGCCCCTGAGCCAGCCAGGCTCTCCAGCCTTTCCTCAGCCCACGCAGTCTCCCTTCCCCACCCAGCTAGTCCCTGCCTGGAAATACCTAACCTGATATTCAGATTACTATATTTGCATTTCTTCACTCCTTTGCTTCCTGGTCTACTGAGTTTAAATTTGCATCTCTTTAGATCTACGTAGATATTGGCACATATCAGCTGATGGCTCACATTCTTCTGAATCAGAGATGAGTTACCAAGATCCCAGAACATATCTCAAAGGGACAAATGGGACTGAATTAACACTACTCGCAAACCTCCTCTTCCATGAGCTTCACATCCCTCCAGCTGCTCCCTTCCTAAGATCCTTTCTCATCTTACTTCAGCACCAGCTCTCCCCACTCTTCTCCATCCCAAACTCCTCTCAGCAAGATGCTGTGTATAGCACAAATTCTGTTCTTGTTGACAGTTTTTGAACCTTCTTGCTTATTTTCTTATACTCACATTGCATTTTTCCAAAATAAAATAGAAACAAAACCTAAATCCTGGCAGAAGTGGGGTCCGGCACCTTGTCTGCAGACCTTTGTGGTATTTTAACTGGACTTAGGTCAGACTCAGGAGCAGCACAGCTGAATACGAGCTGGCTGGAAGTCTTCTTGGCACCCTGTTCAGCCAACAACGGTGTAATCCATTTAGTCAGGGAGAACTGGGTACACGCCTATGCAGGCAGCCAAGCTCCTTTTTTGCTGATCTGAAGGGTGGTAGGTGCCAGTGGGAAGCATGTCAGGAGAATGATTGTTTTGGGACACGGCTTATTATCCTGGTCCGCGCAATTGCTAGGGCTTGTCAATCCTTAAAAATGTGAGGGGTGGAGAAGTCAAGAGGTTACTTCCTACGAACCCTTTGTTTAGATAACCCTGGCTCTTGCAGGAAGCACACTGAATTTCAGGGTCAGTTACACACATGCATTTTAGACCTCTGGAGGAGGCAGCCTTCAGATGTGTGTGTTCGTACAGTCTTTGAGGGCAGATGTGAACTCATTCTGCTTGTGCTCCAACTCAATCAGCAACTGTGTAATTAAACTTCATATAGCGCAGAGCCCCGACAGAGGTATGGACAGACAGTGGCACAACATCTGGAGACTAGACAAATATATGCAATATATAGCAGAGGTCCATTCACCAAAGAAATAATTAAAACGGAAATTGTCGATCCTCTCAAAGTGGAGGCCGACAATATTCAAAAAGATTCAATGCTTATCTTATTTACAGTGTAATAAAAGGATTACAAACTATGAGGAAAGAATTATATGGCAGAGGAAACAACCACCTAAAAGCTACCCAAAATAAAGAGAAGAACTGAGTGATGGTTCTTGACATGTGCCAGTTTCTACACAGAACTTTTCAGCTATTGAACTGGGAGGGAATCCAAAGAATTAAGTGCTTCATCTGAAATAAAGGTACACAAAACCTAGAGGGGATGCAAATTAACACAAAAATCCACGTGTAATTTCTGAGGAAGATGGTGATTAAGTATGAGTTAAGAAATCTGACGATGTACAGGGCCAGATGGTTTGTAATAGAAGGTACCAAAAGTTTACAGAGCTGTCTGGTCCAAAAATAGTTTCTCTGTTTAATTAAATTAGCTAAGATGTGAAAGAGCAATTACAGTCCTAACGCAGCTCCTGGGTAGGCTGATTATCTCAATAATTTCCAAATCAGCTTTGCTTACTTGATATAAAAATGATTATTTCCTTTTCTTTTACCATCATATGGGGCTTGAACCCCTGGGTGCCTGGTTGAGGTACAAATGTAAGCTGTAATATTTTTTAACTGCAGGAACAGTTAAAGGGTGTCAGGTATATTAAGAAGCTTTACATTATGCATTTCAAATTCTTCTTGGATTGAAGCACAGGCAATATTCCAGGTTCCAGGGTTTCTGTTTAAAATGAGATTTAATGTACATACACTGTAGCATTGCCAGTAATATCTTGAACTGGGTGTGTTTTATTGGGTGATTCATAAAGTAACACAGACAAAGTGTGCACGGTGGTATTGGAATTTGGGTGGGATCGAAGTACTGATTTAGTGTAATATGTTTGTCAAGCACAGCATACAGGAAATCTTCTTTCTGAATGAAGATGGATTTAGCCCATGAGAACCTCAGTATATTTCCAACTGTCATTTATTCCAGCGAACCCCCCTTTGCAAATATCAAAGTAAAACTAAAAAGTTGCATCACTCACCCTCAGATATTCCATTGGCAATGAGACTACAGTCAGACTTTTTGGAAGTAAAAGGCAGGAAAACTATTAAAATTAATAACAATTACATTGATTTAAAGGGAAACTGTCTGCAGTTCCACCAAACAAGAAAATCCTATCTGTTTCCTAACAGAGTGGCTGCAACATTTTTATTTAAATACAGTTTTGCAGTTAATTGAGTATCCATAAGCCTACTGAGCTGGGTATGCTGCGATTGTACATTTGCATGCATGTACCTCACCCTCTGTGCACTCTTCCCGTTCACATCTCTTTCCAGGCAGTATTTTGAAAACCACAGTGCTGGCTTTGTTTCTGAAACTAAGAAGCCACTCGTACTGAGAACAAGGAGCTCTAACACTGGGAAACTGAGCCCTACTTGAAGGGCTTCATATTGGTAGGAGGGGTAACGCTGACCTGAGTTCCATTATTAAAAAGCAAGCTGTTACATTTATGGAACACCTGTTTAAATACATTATGTTTAATTCTTCTTTGACTCCTGATCAAAAATTATGTCTCTCTTTTTCATCATATACTGCTTGCTAAACAGTAGGAACAGAGTAGTCTGCCTTTATCCCTACTTTCTCCACTCAGATGCACTTGGAGGACATAACCACCTTGTTAGTCTGACCATGCTTAGTCCTAACTGCTCCCTTGACAAAATTCATGCATTTGTGAGGTAGGACAGCTTCCTGAAATGAAAGGGAAACTAGCGAAAGGAAGGCTGTGGATACCCTGTTTCACGAGGAAGAGTTTTATGGAGGAGAAGGAGCTTGCACGACTCACATTTGTTCAAAACAGACAGAATAGGACAAGGTGAACTCTCCTGCTAACAGGAGCTAAAAGGGCTCCAGGTCTGCCCCTAGCGCTGGAAAGGATTCGGTACAGGAATCAGCGCAGATAAAACGTTTTCAGAGGGCTTCCCTCCTTTCACTTTGAAAAGTAGTCTGCTGTTTGGCAAGACCTGTGTATAGAATATTCCAAAGATGTTATTTAGTTCTCAAAATTTCCTACCAACTGTGATTTTTTAATGCGATTACCTATAGGTTAATGGATTAGCTTTAAATAATATATTACCTCCTCTCCCTTGAATATATTTTAAGATTTGTATTAGATTAAATACACAGGGAAGATTTTAGTTTGTAATTTGCCTCAATAAGAAATAGATGAAATAGGAGGCTGCGCTTGCTGTGGTGTCCTTCAGCTACACAGGAAAAGTGAATCTGTAAAGCTGTCAGAATGGTCATGGAACAAAACTTCGGGATATTAAGAACTTGAGAATAAAGGAAAAACTCTTTCCCCTGGAAAGCTCCAGCTTATATGCATTAATTATCTCATGATACGTTTTGATAAATAAACACAAAAGCATGCGGTGTACAGCATGCCAGTGCAAGTTAGAGGAGAGGCAGTGAAAATTTGGCTTATCTTGAAAAAAAGAAGCCATAGAGTGATTTTGTTTCTTTGATCTGCAGACAGATCCTTCATGAAGATAAGAGCTGGGAGCAGCATGTCTTGCTTTAAGGTAGGATTTAGGTAATCTTATCTTCAAAAATCTCTGCATCTTTCTTTCTTCCACATTTCGCTCCTGATATGCCACTAACACAGCATATGTACATTGAGCCTGATTACGTGCCTATCATACTTCTTCCCTTGGACTAGATAAACCAATTAACCAGCCCTCAGAGTGAGCTTATTTTTTGGGTGACAAGTTCAAGAACAGGAGTGCCATAGGTGTCCTCCTCAAAGACACGTTTATGTCCTCACTCCTGTCCTGGAATAAGTGAGGCATTATGATCCTTCTGCTGCTGTGGGATAACACACCCAGGCAGCTCTGCATCTGGGTAGAAGTCTTTGAACTCCCACAGTATCGTTAACCTTCCCTTCCTGCAGGATAAAGCCAGACAGTAGGTCAATTTTTTCCCCATCCTCTGTGCAACTGATTTGGGACCCAGCTTCCCAGATCCTTTCGTATCTCCAGTGGTCTGATTTCCTTACTTTTCAGGCTGCTCTCTGTTCTGCAGTCACAAGCAATTGCTATCACCTAGGTTACCCAGATGCTCAAGTGCTCCCATTCTCCGTGCAGGAGCCCAAGGGGATATTCCCATCAAGATGCAGTTCATCTTTTTTGGAAGAGGAGTTACAGCCAAATCATATGCCCAGAACTTCAGTCAACAACAATAGCTCACATAAAGTCCAAACTCCTCACAGGCTATGCTCTTCCCTTTCTAATGACTGCATGAACACCTGGACCAGGGGGTCAGGGACCACACTGGTGTTCCAGCCACCGGTCTTACTGAAAGGAATTACCTGGCACAACTATCTCAAACTCACTTCAACCAAGGCTTGAAGAGTTTCATGAGAATTTTTTTATAAGTTCTAACACCAAAATGAGACTTCTGACTCTTTCTGGGTTTTGGTGAAATAATATTTTGTCTCTGCCAGAGCATCAGATTTATTTTCTAATCCATTTTACCATTCCCCTGATATCATAAGAAAGATTATGACCATGGTAGCTTCACTTTAAGGTTGTTCTGCAGCTAGATCTTCCCTTTGCTGATTCCTTTGCTGAAGATAACCAGTGCTAGTTCTCTTTAAGCTATACCTTCCAAACTTACTGCTCTATTACTTTTTTATTCTCATCTATTCTTAAAACTTTTCTATGAAAAGTGAAGGTGAGAGATATGATTTCATGATCTATGTGTGATGAAGATAAGTCTGCAGACCCTTAGAGTGCAGACCTAGTATAGAACTTTTCTTTTGCATTTAATTGCCCTAAAAATAACATTTAAAGCCTCCTAGTGTACTGCAGGATCTTTGGACCTAAGGCACCCATCATTCTTAAAGAAAACACAAGAAGTGATTTAGGAGGAGGGTAAAATAGCCAGACTGATAAAATAGGCTGCATTGTGCATATTTCCAGTTTCTGCTCCTCAAGATAGTTTCTTAGTTATTAGTTATATCAGAGTAATCAGCACCTCTTGGTGCAGTTATGGTCCTGACAAGTTATTGCTTATTTGAAGAGAGTACTATATCATTACTCCTCATTAAAAAATTAAAGCTGTTGATCAAGTAGTGAACTATTTTCCTCCTTGTAAAATATTTTATTAATATGTATTAAAAAACCTACAAAACAAAGCACACTATCTTCTTATTTATTTTTAAGTGTGAACAAACTCAGATTATCTGTGTCGGAGCCAAATTCTGAGGTCCATAAACAGGCAGTACTACTGCTGCTGTACAAGGAAATTGGAATAAGTATTAAGCAAAGAGTTGTCCTGAAATGAAAAATACCAGCATTACCAGCAATAATTATAAATTTGTGTTGTCAAAAAAACTGCAAAGGTTTCTTTAAGGGTTAATTTATCCCCATAACGGACATAGACCCAAAAGGGGAATTTGGAGTTTACATCAAACATCCTCTGCATTTCAGGGCTGTTTAGACTGGTCGTGGGAAGAGGGGAGGTCACAGTCCCAAACTCAGACTTAAACTCATTTCAACACACAAAAATATCATTCATAGCAGAAACAAAACAAAAGGGGGAAAAAAAAAAAGGAACTCATCTTTTATGCTGCAGATTTTTTGGATTGATGAGAATTTCTTGATCAGATTTTTCTCCCCCTGAAATTCCTTTCTCATAGTGTTCTCCTGTTTTCTGTTGGGAGTGCAAAGATCCCTCTCTTGTTAAATCTAAACAAAGGAATCAACTTTAGTACATAAGACTAAAGACTAAGATATAAGATAAGTCTCCTCAGTCATCACGTGGCTTACAACTGAATTTTAATTTCTCCTTTGCAGTTGCCTCATGATTGTTCATAACGAACACCCTGCTCCACTGATGCGGACAAAAGATAAGAGTGACCCCACAAGCTGGCTACAGACACCCTTCTCGCTGCCTAAACTACCGTAAGGTCAGGATGGATAGATGCATTTTCATTTGAAAACTTTCCTTTTAGCCTTGTTTGGAAGGTCCCTGTTTGGGTCTTCGGTAACCAGAGGAAGCACCCATCAATGTGCATTCACTGCCTGCAGATTTAATGAGAAAAATCAATGTGAAGTTCAAACCTCCTCTGGCTGGCAGCACATGCTGGGTATGTTTTAGACAAACCTGATGCTCACTTGGCAGGACAAATTTCTGAGAGTATAAGAGCCCTCTTATCTCTCCTTGGCAATATGCACAGTAGAAGCCTGCTTGCTAGACAATAAAACATTGGCCTTAATATAAAACCCTGTTCATAGTTTATAAGGCTAAGCTTAATTAAAAGGAGAATTGTGTATGCTGTCCTTTCATTTAGTAGTAAACACAGGCTCCTTCACCTCATACAAAGCTAATGGTGGTAAACCAGATACTGCACCACTCTGTATGAGAATAGTGTGCTGTGGAATGCACTGCTCGAAGGAAACAGCATGACTATTCAGTAAATGCAGTTGTAATTTATGAGAACCTCACTGGGCTGCTCCTGCAGTGCAGCTGGAAGGCAAGAAGGTATCACTGACCTGCTGCAAAGACTCCCTGAATTGTGAAGTAGAGATCTCCAGTTATCACTCCAATCAGACAACCAATAGTTGGGTGAAGTTGAGCTTCACATTCCCTTTTCAAGCAGCAAGTAACAGATGTCACCTATGGCAGAAGCATGAAAAGAATGGAACAAACCGATGTCAGCACCACCAAAAGTAAACTGGGACAGTTCTTGTCATCTCCAGGGACTCACTCAGAACAGTCATCACGCTGTCTTTAAAAACCATCCTCTATACAGGCAGCCCAAAGTGAGGACCTGCAAAATGGAACATGTTACAAGAGCTACAGACACGGCCAAATTGCAACCTTGAATACCCCCAGTCAGTGACCTCCTGTTTCGAACTGTGCCTTGGTACAGGAAATCACAGCAACCTTTTGTTTGGATCGATGCTTACACTGCCAACACCTGCATGCTCAGGCGTGGTTTTGTATGGAATGATACATGACAAAGGACTCGTGCAGCCTTGTGGGTTCACATCAGTATTTTCATAAGATTCATGTGGAAAAGGAGTTTGATAATAAGATACAGAGCTTTCATCAAGAACTGATGGTATGAATTTGCCCAGTATAAGGAATTTACAGGATGCAGCAACTGGATTGATTTTGCTGGACTGATTTCATGAAATCACAGCGGCGATTTCAATCTCAGCAGAAAGAGCTCTAACTTGATTCCTTTGTGACACATCAGGCCTGATGTCCAACCTCAACATCTGGTGTTGACTATCTGTCATGGTTTAACCCCAGCCAGCAACCAAGCCCCAGGCAGACACTCACTCACTCACTCCCTCCCCCACCCGTGGGACTGGGGAGAGAATCAGGAGGGTAAAAGCTGGAAAACGCGTGAGTTCACATAAAGACCACTTAATAGGGAAAGCAAAAGCTGCACACGCAAGCAAAGCAAAAAAGGGAAATAATTCACTGGTTCCCATGGGCAGGCAGGTGTTCAGCCATCCCCAGGAGAGCACGGCCCCCTCATGTCATGTGTAACAGTGACTTGGGAAGACAAACTCCATCACTCCAAACGTCCCCCGCTTCCTCCTTATTCCCACACTTTATATACTGAGTGTGATGCCATATGGTCTGGAACATCCCTTTGGTCAGTCGGGGTCAGCTGCCCCAGATGTGTCTCCTCCCAGTTTCCCACCTGCTCTCGGCCTCCTCCCCAGCATGGCAGCATGAGGAGCGGAAAAGATCTTGGCTCTGTGTAAGCCCTGCTCAGCAGTAACAAAAACACGTCTGTCTTACCAACCCTGGTAATTTGTGTTCAGCACAAATCCAAAACACAGCCCCATCCCTGCCACTGTGAAGAAAATTAACTCTACCCCAGCCAAATCCAGCCCACTGGCCAATTTACTTAGCAATATGGACAAATAATCTATTGGGTCACCAAGTCTTGACTTCTGCTTTTTCAGGACATCTCAGATTTTATTTTTTTAACCTGTATAAAGCCGTACCTTTAAATTAGTTTGCTTTTAATTTGTTGCTCTGAACTTTTCAAAGCCTTAAAAAGCCCTACTCCTAACTTGCAGACTAAATCCATCTAAATTTATGTCTATTTTTCAATTGAGACAATATTTTGCTTTAGCTAGCTCTTATCCCTTCTTGGTGCTTAATTTGCTATGGTATTTGCAGTGTTCTCGAGTTGTACCTCAGGTTCTGTTTTTCTGATGTAAGCAGAAAGCTTTTTTTTTTATTCTTTCCCCATCGAACAGTGGAGAAATATTGCACTATCAGCAGCTTGAGGCTATGGGATGTCATTTGCAAAGAATGAGAAGTCTTGCATCACTTTTCACTCCTTCGATAGGAAATTGCCTTGGGGATTAGCAGTGAATAAGCAGTGTAAACTTGACCCTCTTGACAAACATACATCTCTGCTGCCAAAAAATGTTTCCCAAGCACTTTAGGAACAGTGAATCTGTTACAAGGTCCAACAAGAAGCATGCTGGTAGGCTTTACACAAACAACTCCCAGGTTTCACTCAACAGCAATAATGCTGCTTTTCAAATTTCTTGGCAGTGAAGCTGCAAGTAGGATCTTGCAGAGGTTTACTCCCCTCTAACCTTTTCCAGCAGATTTTTGTCTTCAGGAGGGAGTGACTGGACCATTCAACTGCCACAAACAGGAGATGTTAAAACATGAAGCAACACTACAGTAAAATGAAGTAGCAGCTAGCCACATAGTTTCCTCACGTTAATGCTGGAACCAGTGGGTTATGAAGAACCTAATTCACTTTTTGCATGTGCAATGAAGTGGAATAACCCTTCTCAAGCTAAAAAAAAAAAAATTGCAGTGGCTTAAGACCTGTGTAACTGAAACCAGAATCATGCTCTTATTTCCACTTGGTCGTTCCTGTATTTCTCTGTTTTCATGTCTCAGGACTCTCGTGATGCTTTTCCAGGCCAGTCCTTTTCTAGCCTTTAAGTAAGCAAACTTTGATTAAGTAAACATTTACTTCGATCAAGTAAACAAACAAACAAAAATAGCATCTCCCAGAATTTTAGCCATTTTGTAACCACTGGATTTTACATGGGATCTAGGAGCTGGAAGCTGCTCCTCCCACTCAAAGAACAGCTTGCTCAGCAGCAGCTGCTTTCCTTTTAAGAGATTTTGGCAGTTTCTTGGGCAAGCACCAGAAAGATTTCTGTGGTGGCAGTCATTACTGTACTGCAAGTTTGTGTCATCCAAGGGATGCAGAGGCATTTCTCCCCAGGCAGCAGGGAGTTAACTTGCCTCCTGTTCCCTGCCTTGGGAATAAGAGCTGGGATGGCAGCCCACAGTAGGAGGGTCTGGATTGAATTCGCCAGTGAAGAGGAGGGATAACATTTTTGTGTGAGAAAGATGCTTGCCAAGAAATCGCGAGGGGAAGTAACATGGGAGAAAGGAAGTAACTCATCAGTGTTTGGGACAGACAACAGCAGTTTCAGGATCTGGGTACACATCAGGGTCTTGGATGGATCTTTCTCTACCTACGTCACTCACAGAGGAAGAAAGCAGGAGGAGGAAGTGTAGATGCCTTCTTAAGCTTATGAACACTGCCAGAACCTCAAAAGCATCCAGTTTCCTACCAATACAGGCTAACTAAATACCACTACACCGCTTCTGGAGAGGAGGAGACTGAGGTTGTAGAAAACTTTTAAACATAGGACTAGTTTCCTACCAGCATGAGCCTCACTGGGAAGAAACATGTAAGCAGGGGCAAAGAAAGGGCAGCAGCAGCCCCAGCTGCCATTGCTCCAGACCACTGGAGGACACCATGCCAGGACTTGAAGCTCTAAAGGAAGGCTGCTGAAAACCAAAGCCACTTGGCTTTGTACTTCCCAAAACCAAAATACAGCTGGGTGAAAACAAGTAAGGTAAATAACTGCTTCAAAAGTTACAATTATTCCTTGAATGAGATGCTACAAAAGAGAAAAAAAAAAAAAAAGAAAGAAAGAAAACATTTGGGATGCAAAGACTTGTTTTCCTTTGCTTTTAACCAGCCATTTGAAAACACTGCAACATGACCAATTCTACAAAAATGTTTTCCTGACCACAGTGTCTTGCATGCAGACAAACACAAGGATTATGCCAGTTCCTGGAAGAATGAGCGTCAGTAGCTTTTTTTAATACCAGAGCACATGTCTGTTTGCATTGTTATTCTCTCTTCTTATCTCCCTGATTTTGGGGAAACCTTTTTTGTTGTTTTTGTTGTTCATAGGCTCTCTGTTTAAACAAGTACTACAGGTTACTTTTTCCTCTGGTTGCTCATTTTTGTTTGGCTCTTTAGATTTTTTTACCTGTACAATAAAATTGTCCTTAACAACCTCTCTTCTGCTATTTCAGCCTGAACAATTTCCACTGGGTCATCTCTGTGCTACCGTTTTAAACAGTTTGCTTGTTTGTAAGTAGCTAATTAGTTATTTGTTCTATTCAACAAGAAACTTTTGAGGTCTGGGCTGTAACTTCTTTTAGTGAGAGCTCCTGTTTCACCATTGTGTATTTGAGAAATTTCCCCAGATAAGATGAAAGATGGGAATCTGACTTTCTTTCCTGAGTAAATTTCTCAGGCACTGGTTTGTACTTTGGTGGTACTGAGTCAAAACAGCAATTGGACATGTACTTAAACAGCTCTGAAGTCAGTGAGATGTATTACTGTCTCAAAAATGGACAGGTGTCCCTGCCCATGGCAGAGGGGTTGGGACTAGATGATCTTTCAGGACCATTCCAACCCAAGCCATTCTATGGTAATATAATTACAGTGTGTCTTGCTGAAATTAATTCAGATGGCATAATGTTTCAAGTATACAGCAAGGAAAAAATCCCAGACTCCAAGAATTACAAAATCTGGACCAAAGGAAAGGGATCGATGACTAATAGGATACATGAAAGACACAGAAATTTAAAAAAACATCACAAAACCCCCAAGAGAATCTATGGAAAGGTGAGCCTGAACCACAACACTGTCTGTGAAAGAACGGAATGGGATGGTGTAAAACTTTAAAAATTTATATCTCCTGTCAATTTGTAGAACTAATTACTGGCTGAAATCTGTAGAACTAATTATAAGCTGATTTAAACTGAATGTTCTGAGTGTAAACTGTAATTTTTCTATATCAGGGAGCATATCCTCTTTGGTTATTGAAATACTTTAGTGTATAATGCATTCTTGTGGAAAGGCAGTGAGCAGCCAAGGATTCTCCTTGAAATATTCTGTACTGGTTGTCTGAAAACTTGCTGTGTTTTGTTTCTCTGCTAAATTTTCCTAAAAAAAAAAGAAAAAGCTTAATTAAATAAAAAACATCTCTCTGATGAGCCTCTCCTTTGATCTTGCTCTTTTGATAATCTCTCTCCTGACAGGCTGTGATACTCCGCTAGCAATGCTTCGTGCTTTCCTCCATGGGGATAACAACCTGCTCTGCTCCAGGCATTTCCTTGGCCTAGGATTTGGGATGTCTGGAGGAGGGCAAACATCTCCATCCAGCCTATTGGTGTGAGTGCAGGACTCCATGTGGAACTAATTAGTGTTATAATGAATGCCACAACAGTTTATTGCCAGGAAGCATCTAATGACGTGGCAGTAATCTCACAATGACTAATCAAGATTTTCTTCAATTCCCTTTAGCAATTTTACCTGATAAATTAGTGCAGGGGGAAAAAGAAAGGTGAAATAAAACTGTAAGTAGAACAGAGGCTCTGATTTAAAATATCTAATTGATGATGCTCTTCTGCTTTCCTGGGGTTATAGTGTGCAATTCTTCTCCATAAATTCTAGAACCTTGCATACCAAGAGCAGAGTGACTCTTCACTGATTTCAGAGGACTAGCCTTAAGCNGGCGGCGGGGGCGGCCCCGGCGGGGCTGAGCCGCCTCGGCGGGGCAGTGCGGAGCGGCGGCGCGCCGGGGATGCGGAGCGGCCGGGCCCCGGGCAGATGATGGCGATACGCGAGCTGAAAGTGTGTCTGCTTGGAGTGAGTAAGAGCGACCGGGGGGTCGCTTCCCCCTTGCCTTCCTTCCTCTCCCATGCCGCAGGTGGGGCTGCGGGAGCTGGGGTGCTCGCTAAGCCGGGGAACGCTTCCAGCCTCGCTGTCCCGCTTCCCGGGGGGCGCCGCGTCTCCCGGTCCCGGGCGGGGCGGGGGGCCTCGGCCGCAGTAAATTCCTGCTTGCCGAAACTTGGCAGCCGCGCACCGGCCTCCGCGGGGCGGGGGGAGGCTTTGGGGCTTGTTGTTTTTGTCTTGTTTCTCANTGATGAGTTTAACTTAAATTTGGCATTTGATGTGTGGGGTGCAACCCTACTACTAACCGGAGGCTGAGTATTTTAATCCAAGTTGGGTGTGTATTACTGGGATTGGGTAAAAAAATGACTATTTTTCAGTGATTTCTGCATATAGCAAGAAAAGATTAAAAAAAAAAAANAACTTTCTAAAAGTGAGAAGGGCTGGGGGAGGTGGTGAGGGCTGTCTTTTGGGGCTCTCCCCCAGCGCTCCCCAGACGGGGGGGTCGCCGGCGCACAGCCAAGCCATCCCCCCTGGCGGCGGTGGCCCTGCGGAGGGTCTCCCTTCGGTGGCAGAACCCCGGAGGAACCGGGGGGGGTTTTGCTGCCCACCCGGGGGGCTCGTCACAGGCGGCCTCGCCGAGCCCCCGTTCCAGCGGTGGGGAGCGACACGGCGCTGCCCACCCTGGTGTCGGCTGGCTCCTTCTCCGGGGGCTCCGTCCCGTCTCGCCGATGTGCTGCTCGGTGCTTTGTTTAGTTACTTGCCTGGCTTTATTCAGCAGTGCTTCTTTGACTCGACTCCTTACAGGAACGCCGTTTTTGCCTTTTTTTTTTTTTNCAGGAGGGGGTCCAGACGAGGGACATAAAGATTATTAGGGGTCGGGAGCACCTCTCATGAGGAGAGACTCTGGGCCTCAGAAAAGACTGAAGGGGATCTCATTAATGCATGTAAATATCTCAAAGGCGGGTGCCAAGAGGATGGTGCCAACCTCTTTTCAGTGGCTCCCAGTGACAGGATGAGGAGCAATGGCCATAAACTAAAACACAAGAAGTTTCACCTCAACACGAGGAAGAACTTTACGCTGAGGGTGGCAGAGCGCTGGAACAGGCTGTCCAAGGAGGTGGTGGAGTCTCCCTCTTTGGACACATTCAAAACCCACCTGGATGTGTTCCTGTGTCACCTGCTTTAGGTGACCCTGCTTGGCAGGAGGGTTTGGAACAGATGGTCTCCAGACGTCCCGTCCATCTCTGCCGATTCTGTGCTGTCCCCGCTCACCAGCCCGGCCCGGGGCTCAGCCCTAGGGCGCGGCTCGCAGCCCCGGACCGCCCCGTGCCCGCTCCCGGCGGGGCCCGGCGGCGCTGGAGCGGGGGGCAGCGGCGAGGCGGGGCCGGGCGCATGTGACCGGC
>VYZQ01000847.1:31080-53848 GCA_013400655.1 Mystacornis crossleyi
GACTGCGTGTTTTTCTTTTTTTTTTTTTTTTTTTTTTTAATTTCTTTCGGTTTTTTGGCGAACTTGCGCGTGCGTTTCACATCTGGAGCAGCAATGTGCTTAGCTCGGCACTTTGGCTGCGCCTGCCTCTCTCTGCCCGGCACCGCGGGAGCTTCCCGGCAAAAATTACCCACCAAGTTGGGACAAACACCACCGCAGAGCAGAACCACCTCTCCTGACAGTAACCAGCAGAGCATCACTACTCCAGTACACAAATTCTTTTCTAAAGTCAAACATCTCAAATTACCCGGTGCAAGTTAGGCTGCTTTTAGGCCCACATCTCCATAAGCACTCGGAGAAGATGGATGAATGAAGGCGTTTTAGAGTGAATTTGCTTTCATGCAATACAAGTGAGTTGAACATTTGAAAACCAAACACAAATAGACGCTCCAGTTCTCTCTGATTTGTGTTGACACTTAGCCCAGCAGGAGTGGGTACCTTGCCCTGGAGTCATTCTTGCCAGGATGCAGTGCCAGGGCACTGGAGAGTTCAACTCAAAGTATTTGGCAGTGACCATTCCTCCTTTCTTGCTTAGAATTCCTGCCTTCAACTTTTAAAGTGGCATAGTGACAAAAATAAATGTGGTTTGTACAAACACACGGAGTCTGTGGTGGAATATGTGGATGTGTCTTTGTTTATTTTCTTCTCCAGCAGAAAATTTTGTAATTTTATAGAGATGAAGTGTCTTATGGAATGAGATTCCTCATGCCCATAATTTATTGATATTTTGTAACATTAAAACTTACTGGGGGTTTTGTAAGGCAGTTTTTACTTTTTTTTTTTAAGAGCGGAACAGAAACCTATAATCCTGCTCTGTGTTACCAGGAGTATGCAATTACTCTGTAGATTCATTAAAATGATGGGGGGAGGCAGTGGTAGCACTTAGGGAGATGTGTCTGTAGTTATAGTCACTTAGTAATTAGTGAGATGTTCCTCCTGAGTTTTAATAGGGCATAGTCCTAGAAAACCTTCTGCTTCTGATCACAGACATCTCACTTACCATGGGGATTGACACTATTTTCCCAAAAGAGAGAAATCCTTCAGATGATGAATCCCCTCAAGAAGCTCAGACATTTCTAGAGCAGGCAAACTCCATACCTGTCTGTGTGAACAAATGCAGGTAGTAATCTTCTGATCTGCTTGAAAGCTAGATGGCAACTCAAAAATACATTCTCAGATCTACCAAAAGAAATCTTGACAGTTGTTTTTTTCAGGGGGTCCTGGACCTGGTGGGTTAATCTGCATTGTATGTTGTCGATCCCTTGATAATCAGTCAAATCTGGCATGTCCTAGTCCCAGGACAAGTTCTTATCCTTGTTAGAAATATGGATTAAATTGGTTTTGTTTGGTATCCCCCTTCTGAACACAGCCCTAGGCTGCACCTCTAGATCAGACAGGAGGATCACTGGTGGTGTCTGGTCCTGAGCTGTACAGGGGGCCTGAACTTGGGCTGTTCCTGCCTGTTCAGAATTCTCCAATGGAGAAAAGTTGCAGAAAAATGTTTGCAAACCCAGCTTGTCCACAAGCTCTGAAGCCCCATTTGGCTATAGAGGGCCTGAATGGGAAGATCATGAAGGGGAATAGTGAAACCAGAGCTGTGGTCTGCACTGCCAGCCCTACAAGCCAGTGCAGTACTCCAGGGCCTGGAGCAGCCTGGAGCCATTGCTCTAGAGATGGGGAGTAGGTTACTGGCGCCTGGATGTAACCCCACATTGCCAGGAGAGGGCCTGGCCTGTAGTTTTCAGCATTAACCTAACAAAATGGGATTTGGGAATCTGCGTTTCACTTTCTCCTCCTCTAGAGTATCTTGGGGTTTTTAAAACTCTCAGTGCGTGTCATGGGAGTGATTTGGAGCAGCCAGGAGTAGTGCACTACAAGATGATGATTATTGGATTTGTAGCTGTTGAAGGAAACACCAGCAAGGGAAGGGCAGAGGGGAAGTCTGGGGCAGCAGGAGGGTGAGAGTGAGTCAGTTTGGAAGGAAGGCTTTGTTGACGGCAGAGCTGTTTGAGAAGGGATGGTTCCAGCTTGCCAGTGGGCTGGCAGGAGCAGGATGCCTGCCTAATTGTCCAGTGCTTCACAGCCTCAGGTGTAGGAGCTACGGAGGTGCAGTTGAACACCTCTCTTTAGTATGTTGCCAGGCAAGTGTCCTCAAGCCTGCTCCTAAACTACTTCCTCCAGTAAATTGTTGCTGCTGGGCAGTGAGGTATCTGCATGTGGAAGGTGTTCATCTTCCTGAGTGCAAACACTTGAGCTCTGCTCCAAGTCCTGTCTTGTCACCCCAGGCTCTTCCTGGCATTTCAATCCAGTCTGTTGGTTGTTTCCAGCAGTTGTCCCCGTGTTAGGTGCCCCGTGCTTCTGGGGCTGAGCAGGTTTCAGCTGCAGCTCAGTCTGAGTGACGAAATGAAGTGCAGCTCCCATTTGACTTGCGTGGTGTTTCTATGTGGGCACCTTGTTGAGGGGCTGGTGGAAAGAGGAGCATAACAGAGCTGCTGTGTTCCTGAGCTGTGCTTTAGTGCTGAAATGTGGCCGGCTGTGTAGCTGCCAGGTTTCCTAATCTGTCTGTGGCTGCTGAGTGCCCCGTGCCTTAGCTCCCAACATTTTCTTTATGTGGGCTGGAGGAGCGATTTACAACTCCCTGCCAAATCCTGACATAATTGTGTGTGGCAACCGCAGAAGAGATTGCCAGGTTTGCGACTAAGGCAAAGTTTCTTGTCTTTGTCACTTCCTGAGGAAACTTTGACAACTCTTCAGACTTTGGGAGGTGGCTTGCTAACTACCATCTGAAGTGACCTCCATTACTCCTTTCCTTTTGTTTGTGTTTATTGCATTTTTGTGTTGTGACTGTGCATCACAGGACCAAAGGAGGTAGGATTGGAAGAGGCTCAGAAGTCATCCCTTGTCCCTTAAGCCCTTCTTATTCCTGACATTTGTTTGTCTTCTCTGTCTTTAAAAACTCATGATCTTCTGCCTGGGGTTATGTCCCAGGGCTTAACTGCTTTTACTGTAGAAAGTTTTTCCTGAATGTAGTGCCTACATCTTCCTTATCTGAGACTTTGTTTCTTCACCCTTCTGTTTGTGCCTCTGTTTTCTTGCTCATAAGAAACCACTTGCTGGCCTGTGTTCTGCTAGCATGAAAATGCTCTCTGAAGCTGGTGAGCCTGCATTTGTAAAAGGTGTGACATTTCCTCTGTGGAAATTATAGTATGATACTGAATACAGATGACTGGGAATCTTCTAGTTTGCGTCTAAAATGTTTGTCATCGTTAATGCTGTTAAAAACAAAACTGCATGCCTGGCTGGGTTGTACCAGTTAAGGAGCTTTCTTCTCACCAGGTATGTGCAAGGTGGTCTCCATGGTAAGGTGAGCATCCTGCTGAGGACAGTAACCCTACACAGTGCAGAAGCCACCTGTGCATCAACAGCTGCAGTGTTGTAGCCTAAAACAGAGAGTAGAGCAAACAAAGAGGGTCATCTAAAGAGGAAAAATGTACTGATGAAGTAAATGTGTGCCTTTTATAATTTTATCCACAAAACTATCTCGCCTGAGAGAAGAACAGAGATTGGCAAGGATTTTTCCCCCCTGATGTTAATGGTTCATCATCACCTACTCATTAATTTGTATTTTATTACGTGAACAAGTAGCTATGAGAGAAGTTTTTGAGTCGTGAACACATGGCTGTCTGTCTTGTGGAGTCACTGGTTTAAAGTGTCCATCACTGCAGCCTTTCCCTCAAGGGAGCCCTCATCTGTATCTCTTTCCTAGCCAGTTAGGTTTTTGCATTGCGGTGAAACATCAAATCACAGTGATTTTAAGTCCATGGGAACTGAAGGACAGACACATGGTTAGCTGAACTGCATATACCTCATTTTCTTGGGAAATGTTTTTTCTTGATATTCTTCTTTGGCGAAGAATACTCTGAAATTTGCACTTAATGGGGGCACAAAGCACTTCCACATTCAGCCCTGCTTTGCCAGTCAAAAGAAGTGTACAAGATACTGAAGGAGACTGGGACTGGTGACTTTGTATTTATTGTGTTTTTCAATATTGCATAAAAATCCAGTTATGCACCAAGCAAGAAAGGCCTGTTCTCTTGTATCAGTTTAAAAGTGTCTTCAGAAGCCTAAAGCAGCCTTTTCATATTATTTTATAAAACATTTAAATGGCTACAATCAGATTTTTTGCAATATGTACATTAAATATGTAGGTAAACAATTTCTCACCACTTAGAATTCAGGATTGCATATTGACCTTGGCCCTATTGCTTTCCTGATGTATCTACAAAATGTTTTTCTTTACGAATTTCTTCCAAGGGTTTTGTGTGGGATTGTTTAGAAGAGTAGAGTGGAACATCCTTCTAGGAAAAGGTGATTTTGGAGGCCACACTCTGCTTTCGTTTCCAGCAGCCCAACCAAACTGGATTTCTGAAGAAGCAGAAGGAGGAATTTGAAGCAGATTTTAGTTTCAGTAGCAGCAAAGCCTTAAAGGGGAATCTTGTTACTACTAATCCACTGGGTAGCAAAAGAGTACCCTGTGGTTGGTGCTTGTTGCTGCACTTCATGGGCTCCCATCCCGTGCTTGTAACTTGCCTGTTGAATGGATCCGTGCAGTGACTATCACCCAGAAATCATATGCAGGCTGTAGTTTTACTATCTCTCAAATTATCTTTAAATTTAGATTTCCCCAGCCCCTTGCTCTTTCTGATTTCTGGCCGAAAAAATGGGAAACTCTCTGTTTACAGTAATTCTTGGGGGAAAAAATCCCTAAATTCTTTCCTTCTACCAAAATAAGGAAGTCAAATGGTGATAAACTCAATTTTCTTTCACATGGTTGAATGCAGTTTTAGCCGTATTCGGTGAAGTAATGCTGAGGCAGACTATATGAAGCAAGCAGAAACTTTGCATACAAACAGTATGTGGGGAAAAGGAAAACCCTCTCATTTTCATCAGGTGGTTCCTTTTCACTGCCTTAAGTCGAGCCGTATTAAAAGGGCATTTTTAATTTGCATTTAGAGTGTGTTTTCTGAGACTCTCGTTGATGGTAGTACTTGTTTCTAAGGTGATAATTTGACTTACTGATAGGGTGTGTTGCAGTTACAGTGCAGTTGAGCTGCCCATGGGCTGAGGCCTTTGGGCCTGCAAGGCTTTTGCTTGTGGTGGTGTTTATAAATGACAGTGCCGGTGCATTTTGCTTGTGTTGGGCTGTGTCTGAGCTGGCTATAGCGTGGGTGCTGCAGACTGCAAGGGCACACACAGGCTGGATACGTGTATTCTTGATGTATTCTGTTTAAAATTTCTCAAGCTAATTGCTTGTTGAGAGAAGCATTTCCAGGGAGGCTGGAGCCATAACTCTGCTGCTCCTTCTTGCAAATGCCATTTGCCCAGTTTTCAGGGCTGTTAGACCCTCCAGGGACTGCTGTTAGTCATGGATTTCCTGGCCACATCTCTCTTCGGATAAGATCAGGACAGGCACATTTTTTTTTTCATTTCCTGTGCTGTGGTTTTGAGGGGAAGGCAGAGGGGTACGTTGAAGTGAATACAACCGGCTTTAGCAGGTTTGCACTGTTACAGAATGATCGAATGGTTTGGAAGGGGCCTTAAGGATCATCTGGTTCCAACCTTGCTGCCATGGGCAGGGCCACCTTGCACTGGAGCAGGCTGCTGTTGACCCCACCTTCCCCACAGTTCAGGTGCTGCCTCAGAAAACTGAGTGCAGGGTAGGGGTTTCTCCTCAACTTCAGTGGTGCGCCAGCCTCCACTGATGGGGGAGCTGTTTTTGGAGCTGTGCTCTGCATCCAGAGGTCTGGAGCTTCCTCTGCTCATGTTTTTCTCAAGCTATGTCTGGGGCCAGCCGAGTGCCCAACACATGGATAGAGATACCTTCCAAGAGGGTTGGGAAAGGAGGTGGGAAGCTGGGTAGAGTTCATCTACCCACAAGCTACCTACAAGTCTTACCTCGATCCAGTGCTAATCACACCTAAGGGTTAGATCATCATGAGTTGGATCATCCCATGCTTTTTGGAGAGGGCAGAGCAAGCCTTCAGTGCTTTGGTCCTTGTCATGTCCCCCTCCTACCTTCTGATTGTAGGCCAGGGGCAGCTCATGTGGATATAACTCTGCAGCCCCTCACCAAAAGGTGTCTGGAGCTGCCACTGGACACGTGCTTCCAAAGTAAACCAGAATAAAAGATGTTTTTATTCTTACGGAGTTGTTTTCTTCTTGCTACATACCTTGTGGAGGCTGGGCGGTGGTGTCAAGGTGAAAGGAAATTTTAAAATTTCAGTCTCAACTTGTTAGATGCCAGGAAAGGGACACATTTCAGTTTTCTTCTGAAACATCTTGTACACCCTTTCCGTGAATGCTCGCCGTTTTGAACAGCACTGCCAAAAGACAAATCCAAGCTTTAGGAAGCCGCCAGTGGAGGTGGATGGGAGGCCAACTGGGAGCTCAGCCTTGTGTAAGCACATGCCAGTGGTTGATTTACGGTCTCTGGCCTTGCAGGGCTGCTCTGAAAGCTGAACAACAGGCAGTGGAACAAATGCTTTTTATTTTCGCCTGGATATTTTTAAACAAAAATGCTGGTTAGTGCATGGGGTTTATATTTTTTGGAGGAGAGGGTAGAGAAGTTACGGTTTTCAACTTTTTGTTTTGGCCAGAGGATGTTCTTATTTGGGCAACATGTGGAAGTGCATGTGCTTGAAATCCAGCCACTAAGTACTTTGTGACCCTGAGTTATTGTTTCGTCCTTTGTCAGCAGAGCGACAGGATGCTGTAGACGTCATTGGGTGTCCCGGTTGGACCTGTCAGGGGACTGGAGTCCCTGCAGGGGACTATAAAAAACTGTAAATGATAAATATCAGGCTCTTACAGGAATTCACCTACAGTTAGGGACTCTCTGAAGCAGATTCTCCTTTCCTTTAAAGCCTGTCTACAGAGCCAAAATGAGTTAGAACAGATTCCTAAAGTGAGTTTAATTCTGAAAAAAAGTGGAATTTGGGGCCCATTTAATTCTGCAGCAAACAAAACTTAAGTCTTGATAGGATCTTGTCCATCAGCAAAGCTGAGCTTCTGGGTAACAGGATGAAGTCACTTGCATCTCCTTCCACACTCACTGATGACCTGTGGGATACAACTGGAATAGTGTTAACCTTCTCTATCTTATGCTTGTGATTAGTAGCTGGTAACTCATCTCCAGTACTGCCATTGTGTAAATTCTTGAGATCTACCCATTTCTTACTGTGAGGGAATTCAGTGGCAGAAAAGGAATGCTTAGGTCAGCATCTGGTGTGTGCCAGCACAGAGAACCTGTGCTGGGAATCACTGGACTTACCAAAGACTGATTGAAGAGAGCATTTCCTTGAATGGGGTGTGGTGTTGCACCAAAGCTCAGCTTGACTCTTGAGACTTTAATTAATTTTTAACTACCAGATTTAAGGGAGTGAAAGTACATTATCACTACAGTTAGTAGTTCAGGATTTAGAAGCATATTACAACGGAAATATATGAGGTGTTCGTAAATGTACAGTCACAATTTTCATTTTGAGCATCTTCTACTATCTGTGGAAGCAACTAATTTTTTTTTTTTTTTTGCTTTAGATAGTCTCTGTTAATAAAAAACCCCCCAAACCACCAAAAAAATGAACCTCTCTCTGACTGATGCACATCACTATCAGCTTCTAAGGCTGCACTTCCACTTTGTGGCTGGATGCATCTGGCAGCTGATTAATTCCTGGAGGGATTTAGGAAATGAGAAAGGGAATATGTTCTTTCTTGAATAGGAAGCCCATTATCTATTTTTTTCCGCTCTTCCTTTGCATACTAAATATAAGTATTTAAGTACCTATTTTAAGAATCATAATACCAACACTTGGAATAGACCTTGTTAAAGCTGATGTGAACAGGAAGCCTCGAACCACTTTTACGCCAAAAGTTTTTCATCGTGCAGAGTCCATGCTGACTTCAACCTTTTCAATACTGTTCAGACAAGCTTGCTTTTAGGGTATTAATTTTGTGAGTGTGCTACAAACATGGGGTTTTTTGCTACATTATCCCTTACACCAGCAGTTTTCTTTTTTGGATGTTATCACTCTTGTGGAAAATCCAAGGAAAGTTGAACTTCATTTTTGTCTCGGTTTGCTTAAATGTCAGTGAGGGAATTAAACCTTGTCTTCAAGTATTATGACTCCAGCAGCAGAGTGTAGTTTATGTGAATAGTCTTCAGAATCAATTGTTCTGTCCTTTGATATTTGTTTTTTTTTCTGCCTTGGATATTTTTGTTTATTTTTTTCCTGCAGAGTGTGCTTGAAAAGAATAAATGCGTGCCAGGGCATTAGACAGACAGTAGGAGCATGTTTTATATGACAAAAATGGCAGTTGAATAAAGCCAGATAACATAAATTTGGTTTGAGATTATGTTACTGAAACCCTAATCTGAGTAGCATCCTTAAGCATATGTTTGATTCTAAGCATTAGGGTAATCCCTCTTCAGCAGAGTATCAGGGTGCATCCTTCAGCCTTTGCTGCGTGGGCTAAATTGAATTCCATTCAATGAGCTTAAAGCTCAGCATTTGATTTAATGCATAGCTGAATGCACTGTTGTGTGGAGAATAAGATAAAATGTTTAGGTAAATTAGGTGTTTGAGGTAACACAGCTCATGATTGATTCCATCATTTGACATTAAAACCAGATAGAGTAGCTCAGTTCTGCCTCAGTTCTGTGGCTGGGCTTGCCTTTTCCCTTAGGCTGATGTGGAGAAAGAGAGAAAGCGACCCTGTGACACCATAAATCCAAATTTAAAAGGATTCGCTGAAGGAGGGTGGTAGCCCTGCAGCCTGAAAAGTTCTTCAGGAATAGTTTATGACCAAAGAATGGTTTGGGTTAAAGATCATCTCGTTCCAGCCCCCCTGCCATGGGCAGGGATACCTTCCTGTAGACAACATTGCTGAGGGCCTTGAATTACTTGCAAGGATGTGCAGATGAGTAGAAAAGGGGATGTAGAAGTTGGCATAGAGGAGATTTGGAGGAACAGAGTGATAAAGACAGAGACTAATGGAGGAGGAGGTGGAGTATTGAAACTGTGAGACTGAGGGAGAATGTTAGGGAGCGTTGTAGGGGGGCTGGTGAGAGGGAACGAGGAACACAGAGGAGTAAAGTCAGGAGCAAGGGAAAGAGAAGCTGAGGATAGTAGAAAGCTAGACAGAGCAAACCAACAAAGGGCAGTAGAAATAATAACATGGGATGAAAAAACCCTGCCACCTCTCCCTTGGTTTTAGCCTTCAGTTTCCTTTTTAATTATTTTAAAGCCCTGGCTTTGTCTTAGCATTGTTTCATTAGTGTTTCAAAACAGTTTTGGCCAGTGGAACCTGCAGAAATTTTGTTTGCATTGCTTTAAATTATGCTGTATCTCTCAACTAGTCAAGAACACTGTCACAGATGTAACAAAGGAAAGCTCTGGTAGGATCTCATCAGCCAGTTCAGATGTCTTCCTCAATCCCCGTGCCTGTGGTTCTGCCATGTCTGGGATCTGTGGGAACTTTGGAGTTAGTTCCATGTAGTCCCAAACACTCAGGCTGTGACACTGGAAATGTGTTTGGTATCCGGACAGTCTGTCCTGAGGGTGGCTCTTCAGTACCTTCTGTGTGGCTCAGTCTTTTCCTGCTTTGGAGAAAAAGATGAAATGTACTCTTCTTCTACCCCTTTGTCCTTTGAGAAGGTATCCTTCAATGTACTAAACTTCATGGTTTAGCATTCCATTTGAAATGCTCCCGGAATATTTTCGGTTGAGATTTGTAAAGTCCATACACTTTGGACCATTTCTGGTTTCCAAATTCTGAGTGAAGGTGAAAAAAACTGGCCAGGTGAATAAAAACTTCCTTCTTCAAGTCATTTGTAAGTTAGATACTGATTTCCTAGTTATTTTTGTGATGGAGAGAAGCAGGTATCTTAACAATAAGAGCAACAAAACCTGGTTTTGCTTAAGGGCTTTTCCCTAAAAAGCTGAATTTCATGGCACTAGTGCTACCAGCTTTCAGAAGTTGCTGTGTTTCATTCCTGATGACATCAATGGGAGGTGAACACATTCAAGAAATCAACTGCTTAAGGGCTACAGCCTTGCACTGATAATTTCTCCCGTTTATGAGCCTGTTCGGTGCAGATAGCTTTACGTTTAGTAACTTCACAGCAGCACACAGTAAATCCACAGATAAAAAACTCAGCCCTGGGTTTTATTATACCATGCTTGCTGTAATCTCTTCTGTTTACTTGCATGAGTGATAGAGGGGAAAGAACCAGGTGGGTGTTTATATGGTGCTGTTTAAAGTAAGTGTTGATGTTTGCTGTCTTAGGGAAAACCACCTCCAGGCAACAGGTGAAATAAATATGAAATCACTGCTAATTGAGGTTAATTAAACCTAACAGTTGGGTGAAACATTTCTTAACACAGATTTAGGTTTAGGCAAACGTCTGATTGTCCCATTCCCCGTCCTGCACATAAATTCAGGAAATGAAAACCCCCAGTTTCAAGGATTTTAGACCTCTCCTCACCACTTAATGTCCACACGGATGCATAATATCTATATGTAATTTGCAGTTAATTGTAAAGAAAAATAATGGCAAATTTCAGAAACTCTCAACTTGTCCCGTTCCCCTCATACCCCCTGGAGAGGATGTTTCAATGTGTCCGGGAGGCTGATGGAGGCGGATTTCCAAAGGCCGGCAAATTGTAAGAGCAGCTTGCGCAAAGAGGGTGCCATTAGCTGCTGGGCAGCCTTCAGTATGCTGATAAACGAGGCCAACTCACACCTTAGATGGTCACCAGAGGCTGCTGATTTTACAGGTTGTATCAGCTAAAAGGAACTGATAAGCAGAGGCAGAGTTTCTGGCAATAAATCCAGGTACGAAATCTTTGGTTCAGTTGCTGTCCCACCCTTGTGGTGTTTCCTGACCCGCTCAAGGCTGATGGTCTCTGGCTGCCTTTGGCCAGTAGACCAGAGGAGGAGTTATTTGCTTCTGGTTGTTGGTAGGTGACATACCCGTTACCAGGGCTCTGCTAATTTGGGGCAAAGATCTGTGGCCATGAGGCCGGTTCCTGTTTGTTGGAGGAAATGTTAGTTTTTAAAGCTGTCCCCTGAAACTGCCTTCTTCCTCTCTGTTGCTGCAAGGGAGAATGGATTGGGCTTTCTTGTCTCCACGACTGAAGTTTTTGGCTGGTGGTTCAGTTAGAACTCATAATTTATGTGGCTTTTTTCTTCCTCTTTGGTATGAAATGCAGTAACAAGTTTCAGGTGGGATAGTTACAAACTGGGAGGAGTATGTCTGAACATTGAATTGAATAGGGCTTATTGAGCTTGGATGGACAAATTTGAAAGTAATTGAGCCCTTTTACAAATTTTCCAGGCAATTGCTGGGCAATTTTTATACTAGTGAAATAATAGGCTGAACTCGAGAGCCGTTTCATCAAATGCTGTGGTTGATGGGCATATTGTTGCTTCTGTAAGAGCCATTGCCTTCATTTAGTGGGAAAAAAAAAAGTCTCTTGTTACTAGTAGGCAATCTGCAATATGAAATTACAGTGTTTGAGTTGGATTATCAATTTCAAACTGGCTGGAAGATTTTGGATATCTTCTGCGTTGGGACAGGAATATAAATTACTTTGTTTTCATATTTACTAGGTGGCACTAACAAGCCTGTATTTCCAAATTATGGCCCCTAATGATAGGATTTGACAATGAAAGAGGTAGGGTGTTGGAATGTGAACAGCAACTTGTGTCAAACAGCAATTCAAGTCAACGATTTTCTCCTCATCATACCATTATTTTGAAAGTTTCAGCTGCTACAATATCTGTGGGGAAGGTTCACTTAGGAAAAGAATTTGGTTTGGAAAGAACTACACAGAATTGTTTATCCCATTTTTTTGCTGGCAAACTATACTTGAAAACAACATTTGTCAGGATGCTGTTGCCTAATGTGTTTACTTAATTATGAAAACCTCAGGTTATTTATGCATTTAGTCTGAAAACTAAATTTAGTTTCTCTGATCACTGCACTGCACAATGGTGATGAAGGATATTTAATCAAATTGTTATACTGGTATGCGTGCATATGGCCAACAGAGATAAAACCCCTGCAATCAATACTCGTTATCACTGACAATGCGAGGTACAGTGACTTGTGTGTTATTTCCCTTACCTAATTTTTCAAGTTCAGGGACACTTATGAGGATTTCTAAGTAGATACTATTCACACATTTTTTTACTGTATCTTTAAATGGGAATTTCTCAGCCGGAGGAGTAGTACATGGAGTGGATTTTTGTGACTGCATGTGTATTTTGAGACAGAGTGGGTAGGAAAGGGATGGCAGTGTGCAGATGTTAAAAAGTCTCCCAGATTTGTTTAGAAAATGAACTCTTGACTATTGGAATTGCCAAAATCCAGCTATTACTATCAATAAAATTGCATAGACATTAAAGCAGGACTTGTAATTTTAATTTATTTTTAGCTTTATTTAGCTCCCTCCAGTTGAGGTTTGACTTGCTGGAGAGATCTGTCAAGTTGGCTCTAAGTTCCTACCTCATTGGTGGGGAGACTGTGACCCATGTGTGATACCACCAGCGGGAATGTTCCCATGGTAAACCAGGGCCCATTTCTCTTCTTCACCTGAAAAATGAAGTGGCGCACATTGAGAGGTCAAACTTCAGTGTGTGTGGTGGAGCTCAGATGGGAAATCAGCAAACTGGCCGCGGGGAGATGTCATTGGGGTGAACTGGGGTGGTAGGAGAGCATGCCATGAAGTGTGGCTGTGAGGTTCCCAAGAGAAGCTGTGAATGCCCCATCCCTGCAAGCGTTCAGGGCCAGGTTGGATGGGACTTCGAGCAACTTGATCTTGTGGAAGGTTTCCCTGCCCATGGCAAGGGGGATGGAACTAGATGATCTTTGCGGTCCCTTTCATCCCAAACCGTTCTGTGATTCTACGATTCTGTCACACACTTTCCTACCGCTTACAAGGCACCTGTCAGGGTGGGTTTAGTGGGTTTGTCTGCTGGTCTGTGCTGTACCGTGGTCAGGAGGATCCTGTGATCCAGTGGTCAGTAAAAGGCAATTAGACATACGATTCTTGTTTGGATGATAGTGACACTATGGAGTCCCACAGCTATAGGTCTCCTAAAAATTAACCCAAAAATTTCCCCTCTGTGGCATACAACATTTTTGATGCTGTGCAGGTTTGGGTGGGTTTTTTGTGGGTTTTGTGGGTTTTTTACTTTCTTTGTTCATTAGTACAATAAATTAATTGTGAGATAGGGGCATTCCTTTGGAGCTGCCTTTGCCATATTCACAGTACCTGTTGCCACACAGGGCACCTCAAGGTGGTACCAGCAGTGGGAGATGCCTGTGATTCCAAGGGAAGGTGCTCAGGCACTCTTCTTTCCCTCTCTGTCTGTCTCACCTTTCTAGGTCTTGTAACTTCATCATGCTGTCCTCTTTCCCTCCTTACGTGGGCTTTTGGCTCCCAACTCACTTGAGCAATTTAGTCAGTGGCCCTTCCTCCTTTTCTCCCATGTCAGCGTGGCCAAGTGGACCCGGTTCGCTTCTCCCGTAGTCCCAGGAGTCACCAGGTGGTGCTATTGCCCAGTTAAATGCCCTCCTTTGCATTGTAGCACAGCCCAGCCCTTGCAGAAGGGTTTGACGGTGTTTGGTTTTGTGATGGAGCTTTCTTGGGTGAGCAGCTGTGTCAGGTGGTGCAAGGGGTCTTGTTTCTTGCCACGGGCTCGGTGTTGAGTCAGTTTTGTTGACGCAAAGTTTTTTTCTGTGACTTAATCAGCCAGTGCCTTGTTTGACAGCGAGGTCCCCCAAAAGCTGGATTGCTTCTACGCTGCTCGTGACCACACTGTTGTTCTCAAAAGCTGCTTCACGGTAGTGTGAGGCATAAGCAAGTCTCATTAAGGATATCCTCAGGCTTTGTACGGTTGGGTCCCCTGTGCTATCCAGTGGGAGGGATTTTTGTTTGTTCGTTGTCATGTGCTGCTAGTCCAAAGCAGATTTGTGTGTGTGACCCTTGCAAGATGCTCCTCTTCTTTCTCCTTTCATCCTCTCGTCTTATTAGCCAGCCAGATTGATACCATCTTATTTGCAGCTGGTTTTTATAGCGATCACGCTCCTACTTGAAACTGTAGAGGCAGTTCAAAACACGGAGTTGAGCATCTTAAGTGAATAGCCAATGCTCCCAAAAGCCACAATTTGAGATGAAGGAATGCAAATAAACACCAGGTTCCTTCTTCCTTTTCACCAGGCTAAGCAATTCTCTCTCCACAGCTGCCCATGCCACATGCTGTCAAGGGCATAAGAAATTGATTGAGATTCTGCTCTTTGATTTCAATTTAAAATCCTCCATTTCTCTTGGCAGTTCAGCTGCTGTTCTGAATTTGATAACTTGTGTGCAAAGGGGAAGGAAGGGTGTAAGAAAAGACACAGAGAATTAGCTGGAAATTTGATGTGGGGAAGCAGTTTCTAAATAATATTAGCAGCAATCAAAGGCTGTTATCTTTGCTGTCCACGCTCATGGTAGCATAGCGCTGTGGTTAGGTTGCACTTTATATGATAAGATGCAGTGATTAAGCATAAATAGTATTAAAATATGGATTTGGGGTTTGGGTTGGTTTTTGTTTGGTTGGTTGTTTTTTTTACCAGAGTAGGTGAGCTCTAAAAATTGCGAAGCAGAGGTAGGTTGGCTTCAGTGTTAATTTTGTTCCTGAAGAATAGCTCTGTTGTCCCTTTCCCTCCACAGCCCCCTGTCTCATAAATAAAGATTGCTTTATATTCCTGTGCCAGCTTCAGAGACAAAAGAGTTGGCAGGTTGTGGAAAAACAGCACGATTTGTAAGTCCTGGAGGAGTAAATGTGCAGCAGACACCTGGAACACTTTGCTGGGGCAGTGAGTATCACTCCAGGCTGGGGCATGAAGAGATCGAGAGCAGCCCTGCTAAGGACCTGAGGACCTGAGGATGCTGCTGGATGAGAGGCTGGGCGTGAGCTGTCAGTGTGAGCTTGCAGCCCAGAAAGCCAACCACATCCTGTGCTGCACCCAAAGCAGGGTGGCCAGCAGGGTGAGGGAGGGGATTGTGCCGCTCTGCTCAGCTCTGGTGAGACCCCACCTGCAGTGCTGCATCCAGCTCTGGGGTCCTCAGCACAAGAAAGACACGAACCTGTTGGAGTGAGTCCAGAGGAGGCCACCAAGATGATTAGAGGGATGGAGAATCTCTCGTACAACAAAAGGCTGAGAGAACTGGAATTGTTCAACCAAGAGAAGGCTTCAGGGTGACCTAATTGCAGCCTTTCAGTACCTGAAGGTAGCCTACAAGAAAGATGAAGAGGGACATTTTGCAAGGGCATGTTGTGGCAGGACAAGGATGAATGGATCCAAACAAAAAGGTAGTAGGTTTGTATTAGATATTAGGAGGAAGTTTTTTGCTGTGAGGGTGGTGAGGCACTGGAACAGGTTGCCCAGAGCTGTGGATGCCCCATCCCTGGAAGTGTTCAAGGCCAGGCTGGACAGAGCTCTGAGCAACCTGGTCTGTTGAAAGATGTCCCTGCCCATGGTAGGTGGCTTGGAAGTAGATGATCGTTGAGGTCCCTTTCTGTGATTCTGTGATTCTTCAGGCTGCAGCTATGATTCGCCATGCCATCCACCCAGCATGAAGAGCTTGGGATTGGAGCCCCAGTGGTGATAGCAGAATAATGCCAGTTATCTTGGAAACACTCTAGGAAATACTTTGGTTTTATGTAATATTACATTCATGAATATATCAATGTCTCTGGCAAAGTGAATTTTTGCTAGCATTAGTTACAGTGCAGACATTAGCTGCTCTTCAGTCTCTCCCTGGCCAGGCACATCACGTTGGTAGGATGATAAAGTGCTTTTGGCATCAGTGCTTGCTTTTGTACTTTATAGTTTGGGGTTGCTTGTGATCCTTGGGTATGTCTTTGACAAAAGTAGATAGTTGAAGAGACTGTAACTAGTATTGCAGTCTGGGAGAGTTGGAAATACACTTTTTTGTCTATAAGAGAGAAAAGGATGAAGCAAAAGATTAAAGAAAGTGTATTTAAAACTCGGGTATTAGGGGTTTTTGTGGTCTCTGAAAGATTACTGGGCTGGGATCTGGTGGAGAGCAGGGGGCCTGTGACTACGAAGAAACTTGCCAACTCCAAAGAAGCCTACAAATCACCAGGACCAGTAGGCCTGCATTCACTGGCTCCAGGTATGGCAGATACTGGAGCAGCTATGCAGGCCTGGGTTTAATTCCACAGGAGGATGTGTGCAGGATGTGGAAGGAAACCACACTGAATAATCACACTGGTGAGGGCACCAAAACTGGTCAGGCAGCTTTTGGCATTGGGGACTGGTTGGGAACAGAAGTGGACAGGGCTGTAGACTCCCTTCAGCTCTGAGGCGAAGCAGGCGGTCGGTCACTGTACATGTTTTGCTAACAGATGTGGACTGAAGGAAAGCGAAGCAAGAGAAGGGATCAGATGATGCTTTCCATTCAGAGGTGTATTGGGTTTCCGTGGCAAGGTTTTGGTAGTGGAGGGGCTGCAGGGGTGGCTCCTGTGAGAAGCTGCCAGAAGCTTGCCTGTGCGCCCACAGNGTCCTCCCCATGAGGAGAAGTGAGAGGTGGAGACAATGCTCTGGTGGTGAGCAGGTAGAGAAATTGGGAGTAAAGTTAAGCTCAGCAAGAAGGGAAGGGTGGGGGGAAGGTGTTTTAAGATTTATTTTTCATTATCCTACTTTGGTTTGATTTAAATTATTTCCCCATTTCGAGTCTATTTTGCCCATGGCAGTAGTTGGTGAGTGATCTCTCCCTGTCCTTATTTCAACCCACACGTTTTTAGTTATATTTTTTCTCCCCTGCCCAGCTGAGGAGGGGAGTGATAGGATGGCTTTGGTGGGCACCTGGTTTCCAGGCAGCATCAGCCCACCACAGGAGGCCAGATACATCAGGCCCTGACTGGTAAATGTTTTTCTGTTTTAAAACAGCCAGCAGAAATATACAGGTGGTATTGAAGGCACATATAAATACCAAACAAATAAACTCAGCGCTTGACTATCTCTTAAAGCACTTAAATAGCTCTTTGTTACTGTACTGCCTGAATGCTTTACAACTATCACTGTTTTACATCCCCATAATACTGTTACAAGGTAAAATCAAGCAACTATTTTCATATAACAGATAGTGAGCTGGGAACAATTGAGCCAGGAATTCCTGTGCCAAATGCAGTTCTTGCAGCACTAGGAGGAAGGATTGCATTCTGATATAACAGGACTGACCTGATTGTGGGTAGAACAAGTGCTGCACTTTTATGTGTAGAGGGAATTAATATAATTCTAATGTGCTCCAGATGAAAAGGTCTGATTCTGTAGCTAATTCATGCTCTGCAACACCAGTGTTGGCCTGAAAGCGATTAGAAATGATGTGTAGGGCTTTTTACTGTGTGGGAGTTGGCGCAGGTCATCCTAACTTAGTGGGAGTAATATACCGACTGACTTAAAAGATACCTTTGCTACCATATATTATGAGAATGCAACGAAGGAAAATGCAAATAGGGATGTTCTTGTAAAGTTCACACAGGAACCAAAAGAACTGTGGTGGTTCCTACTGAAGTGAGACACTGCAGAATCCAACCAGGGTAAACGCACCAGAGGAGGCCAGTGTGGCCATCCTGCCTCTCGAAACAGGGTTGCAGTGAGATCCATGTGTTTGTGCTGGGATTGTGGACAGCTGGGTTCCAGTATTCAGTGTGAATGTTGTTCATTTGGCAAGTACCCTTCACGCAGTAAAGTGCATGATAGCAAGCAAGATGACCCTTCTGGGGGCCAACTGTGGTCTTAGTTCTTCCCTTTCAAAGATTTACTTTGCAGATGAATATCCCCCAGATCTTTGCAAAAATTCCTTGAAGGTCACTGGTGGTATAAGGCCACGAATTCTGTAAATTGGAATTTACAGAAATCATTAGTGTCCTGAATGAGATACATATGTTTTGACTGCAGAAGTGAGGCCACAGAGCAGCTGTACCTCCATCCCTTTGGTCCAGGCTGAAGCCTCGGGCAGTTTTGTGTTGGTGAAGCAGCTGAGAGCCAGTGTGTGAGTCTAAGAGCTGCTCTTGTATTTTCATCTGTGCAGTTACGCAGTGATAGCTTTGCTCACTTGATACATCTTGCAGATGGAAAAACTGAATAAAGGCGAGAAGCTTTTTGCACTTCTTCCTAGACACCCCTCCACAGTGCATGGCTTCATTTTCCCTGGGACAAGCCTGCCACTTGGCAGATTCCATTCGGTCCCAGGGGTGTCTCTGAACCTCGGTCTCCTGCAAGGTATTTCTCCTTACAGCAGTGTTTTCAGACAACTGAAAGTGATACCCAAACACAGGGAAGGCCGAAGGATGTGTTTAAGGTTAGCAAAAAGTTTATTTGGTACAGTGTTTCTTGGATTAAAATACTGCCCTTGGAAACTGCAATCGGGAATCTGTTGTGCATAACTCATCCTTGTATGTTCGTACAGTTGATAAAAATCCAAAGGCAGTTTCAGATGCTCTTCAAGCTGCCTGTCACAGCCTTCCTGAGCAGCTGTAACTGGATTAGTAAGACATGGAAAGTATTGCAATGCTACCTGCATTTGATCATCTGAGTAATGATTAAAATGTTAAAGGCAGGCATAGAGGACTAAAGCAGGCTGCAAATTGCAAAGCTTTAATTTATTTTTCAGCTTGTTGCTTTTTTACTTCCACTGGAATTTATAAGACTGCCATAATCCTGTACTCAGCCTCACCATGTCACATGCCTTTGGTTAAGAACTGGCAACCCTGAAAGCATTCAAGATGCAGGTTGGATATCTCAGTGCTGCATGCCAGACCATGCCCGAGGAGTGACATTCCTCCTAGACACCAGAGCTGAGCTTACATTTCTGCTAAAGCCCAGCGATACTTTACAGCGCAGGCCTGCAATTTGTTTGATGATAGCTAATGAAATGCAAACCATTTAGCAGCTTCGAGATGCGATTACACTGCTGTGAATTTTCAGATTCCATCAAAGTCCTGCTGAGGGTAATGGGAATGGGCCAGGGTGATTCAACTGTAAATCAAAAACGAAAGCGTGGCCAATTCTGACAGTGGAAAGAAGGGCTGTTTAAATGTGCAGAAGCTGATCTGCCAAGTCAAAACCAGCTGCACTTTACAGAGCTCCTGGAATGAATGATCTCTCTGCATTTGTATTTTTTTTTTGTGTGTGACTCATTGATAATTTTTCTTCCCCTAAAGTTTGAACTCTGTTTTTCTACCTCAGGTTTGCCTGGCCAGCTGCAAAGGTTTTCAGTGCCTGTTTTTAGTATACAAAATATCAAATGCATTGAAAATAAAGGACAATTTTCTCATCTTTGGTAACTTCATACCAATTTCAAGTGTTTTCATCTGTACAGCTTTAATGGTTCAACAGTGAAAGCTCTGCACGGAGCAAGACAAGGACCTCTCCTTCCTCTCTGCACTAGCACTGGCAGGAATCAAATGAGTAGAACAAAAAGTGGAATTTAACTTGGGAAATCTTGAGCATAAACTGGCTCCTCTGTATTTTTCAGTTAGGGATGAATCAGCCAAGAGTGTCCAGTGGTGTGAATATGTAACAGGGAGCCAGGAATTGTTGCTGCTCTTAACAATGAGGAGCAGCCAGCTTCCTCTCTGAGCAGATTCTCTTCCAGGAGAGTGGGACAGCTTTTTGACTGCACCCTAGGTCTGTATGTTTCATGAAGGCTTTTTTTTTTTTTTTTNGACAGAAGGCAGTATTATTTCACTGGAAGGTGCACCGAGAGGATTGTTAGAGACAAATTTGACCACAGATGTTTCTGGTGCGTGCACTTAATTGCACCTCTTGATGCTAACCTGTCTGGAGAAAGCTTCAAAGCAACTTGCTAGTAGGCTCTTGTACTTCTCTCTGGCTGAAACCCTGATTTCCATCAGTGTGAGCAGCTTTGTAATTCCAGCTCTATGCCTGATGAAAAAGCTTTGCCATGAGAGACTTCCTGGGGGGGGTTACATAAAATTAACCCTGACTGCGTTGGTCACACTGTTTTTTCTCTTGATCGGGGATCATCGGAGGAGGGGTTCAGCCACCAAATGTTTGTGGTGCCTTTGCTCAAGTTAGGGTAGTTGGCAGGTCAGCTTTTGGGGAGCCTGGCACAAATGGGCTCTGAGGAGCAGATGCATTCCTGCTGTGAGCTGCAGGGAAGTCCTGCTGAATTTGATGGAAGCCACAGGAGCTGTGGGATCAGTTTCTGGCTTATGGGAAAGGATAAAGACTTGTCAGGTCCAAATGTTTCTCATGTTATTATTGAAATAGCATCTTTGCCTGGGGATTTTTGAGCACTTAGTATTAATATCCTCCAGGTTGCTAGGGCTCATTCTTCTGATCTGTGAGACTAACTCATGTTAAACCCTGTCAGATTTAATGAGACCTGTCTGTAGCTCATGTCTCAGTGACTCTTAGTTATTGTGAGAAATGTTTTGAAGAGACAGACATTTTTAATTTTTAAACATTTTTACAAATTCAGATTGTAAATTTGATTGAATCCTGGGTTTGTCCAAGCTGATGAGAAAACGTCCTTCCGAAGAAGCTGTGTGTGGGATCCCTATTTATATGAAGGTCAGTTCTCCATTGCTTCTTCATGCAGATTGTTGTGGTGCCTGTCTCCAGGGTATCTCAACCTTCCTTTAAAGCTGAAATGGGAAGTTGGTCATGAGATCTGTGGTGGTTACAAGCCAGATGTTCTTTTTTTCTTTTTTTTTTTTCCCTTACTTTGCAAGTGGAAGGTCCAGAAGGCAGTTTGTTCAGTATGCTCATTCTTAGGGTGCCATTTCCCCATGTGAAGTGCTGTCTAGTGTTCTTGTTTTGTTTGTATTTTCAAAATCCTAGAGTCGTAAAAGGATTTTTATATGGTTTATCTAATTTTACACATACTTGGGAAGCCCAGTGTGTTAACGTAGCGCAGAAGGACTCTGCATAGTCGAGACTAAAAAAGCTCTTGCAGCAGTAGGCATAATTATAGGGCTGCTGTTTAGTCATCAGTCGTGATATGTGTGGATTTTTTTTGTGAATTCAACATTCATTCCATTTCAGATGTAAAAAAAAAAAAAATTACATGAAGAGATTAGTTTACTCAGCACAATAGGGCTTGACCCTGAATGTATTAAAAGCTATTATAATATCAAGGCTAAAGACTAACAGCCTAATCAGGGATGTGTTTACAGGGTACTATAGCTGCCTCCAATTTGGAAAAGTGCTTGGAGGACTAGGCCCTATGTGCAAAGATATAAATGAGACATCCAAATTTAAATTAAAGAACTAAATTTTTCTGCATTAGCTTTTTCTGCTGGGATCAATGTGTTTGGAACAATAGACAGAGGAATATACCAAATGCCTATTTGTAACCAGGAAAATGGTTTTCTTTTTTAATGTATTGCTCATATTGAACTTTATTTTTTTCTGCTTTATTTTTTTCTCTCCCTGTAAGCTGCTGCAAATCAGCCAGAAGAAATCAGCAGCTCAGTTGTTGTCTGCCTGCAAATGAGTTGCCAGCATCCTGTAACGCCGCTGGCTTGAAATACAGTCTCATCTCCTTTACAGAAATGAGAGCCGAGGAGAGCCAAGTGGGGTGGTTCCCTGGGAGCAGGAGTGTGGGTGGAAGCCCTGTTTTCTGTGGCATTCTGCTCTCCATTCTGGTGCTATTAAAATCCTGACACCTAAATCTGCTGAAAAGGGTTTTTGAAAGAGCAGAGAATGTATTTAAAGGGTAAAAATCTGGAATTAGTCATGCTTGCATTGGTTCCTTCTATTTATCAGAAACATCTGATAGAGTTTCAGATTTTTTAATCCGTTTTGCTGACCAGGGGAGATTCTGAAGTTGCAGCAACTTACTCTGGTGAACTAATAGTGGCTCACTTACTGTGAATTACATTTCTGCTTCTTTCCTTCCTCCCCACCCCACCCACTTTGCTTATCTCGCTGCAATGTGGTTAGTAACTTATATTTTGTAAGTGTGCTAGGAGGCTTATGAAGAGGAAAAGGTAAAAGCAAAACATGTAGTTGGTTCCTTTAGTGACTTGTGAACACCTTGATTCACAATAATTATTCTCTATTTATTCATTTCTTGCCCCTTCTTTCCTGGGTTGGTATGCTCTTGATCGTGATGAGTCAGTGAGTATAGTGCTGAAGCCTTTGGGTTTCCTGTAATGAGGATTTTTCTGAAGAATTGCAGGATCTGTTCCTTGAAGTGCAACATAACTCCTGAGGGCATTTTCTCAGTTTCTGAAACTTGTCCAATCCACTCTGCTCGGTGCCACCGCGACCTTTTGCATAAGCCAAGATGTTATACCTTCGTGTATGTTTGATGTTATATGTACACCAACATCAGGTAAAACAAAACAGAAAAACAGATTGGGGGTGTAATAGCAGAACTCTGACAATTGGAAAAATAAATCTTCTGTATGCCTGAATGTTACCCAGGCATGTGCCTTGATAAATCTGCTGTAATCCTTTGAAGAAAAAAGAACAAAACAAGGAAGATCATCCCCATCAGATGTTAGAAAAATGGCTTTATGTAGAGCAAGACCATATAGTAAAGTACAAAGCAGATGGTTGCAGGAAAGGTTTATACAGCCTCAGCAAGGAGTTTTAATTTCAATGCATTGCTGAGAA